>CM022701.1:92242598-92372156 GCA_012295165.1 Asparagus setaceus
AGGCCATGAGGAACATATCACTGTTCAATCCATTCTGATTCTCTTAAAGACGGTATAATTATCTTTGAAATACTGAAAATCAACTGTGTTAATCAAGTATTAATTTGGGGCCAGGATTTTATATAGCTTATGTTTACCATCTCTCCAGGTCAAGTTGAAGTGCGGCATCTGATATCTGTGTGAGCTCTAGTTTGTTTCTGAATTCATGTTTTTGTCTAATGTTGATTACATAGAAGTTATTTTGCCTTGTATACAATTGGTCCAAGTGTAACATATGTCCTCTTTGCATTGAATGATGAAAAGAAATATGTTCATAGGTTAGTGCTGTTACTTAATATATTATTCAAATATTTCTTTTTGTTTTTTCTTTCCAGAGTCTGTGTTGTTAAATATGTCTGTCAAGTGAAATGAGCTGTCAAGTGAATTAGCTCTTCATAGATAGTTCATGTTCTGCTGAATATTTTGCTCAGGTCAGGGTGGTTCTATTAATAAACGAACCTAACTTGAGAATAAATATCATCTTGAAATTATAATGAGCTGAATTGGGGTTGGTGTGTGTTCTTTGATAGCTAAAGAAACTGTATATCCCTGCATTTGTGTTTGCGCATGTGCATGTGCATGATGTGTGTAGGTGTGTTTATGCACGCATTTGTATGTTTGTGGTTTCTCTTTTGTATTACAACTATGTGATCATTGTTTCTGCTAACAAAATGGTACGGTGCCTGCAGATCCACATGTAATTCATTTGAGCTTATGGTATTAATTTGAGCAACTGACTTGAGCATGGCCCATTTACGTTTATTTTCCTTTAGTTAACAAAACTTGAGAGTTTGAAACTCGTAATGAGGGAAGCTCAAGCTCACTGCTTACCTGCTTGAGCTTAAAATGTAAATGGGTTTAACTCAAGTTGGTCGTTTTGAATTTATCAAGCCAAAATTGAGCTGGTCAGGCTCGATCAAGCTCGGTTCACTGAGAACCCTGTAAATGGGTTTCATAACTAGATGGATCAAATTTTGGAATAAATGGCTATGGAGCAGTTTGGTTGCTGATATTTCATGGTTTGACTGATAAGTAAAGGCAATGTTATGACAAGTGAGAGGGTCTGTTCTTTTGTTTAGTCAGGAAACTTGCAGCTTTATTAGCACTTGAGAAAAATGACTTACATGGAGGTTTCCTTCATTAGTTGCTCTTGCTTATACTTGAGCCTGCTTAGCTTGTGTAACCTTTTAAATATCAGCAACCAAACAACTATTGGTTCTTTGGCACTATTCTCCCAAACAGTTTTTTGTAACTCATCAGTACATTAAAGATTCTGGATTGCCACCATGGCCTCTTGAAGATCCTAAATCATTATACTTCTCAAATGGGAAACTTGACCTTATTTTCACTTTAATCTCTTCTCTATGTGCCAGTTTTTCACGTTGGCACGTTGGTTCTGCATATCATCTGTGAAGATTCTTCCTGGAGAATAGGTATGTGATCTTTTTTTTACCATTTCTTATGATGTCTCAAGTTGGAGCAGTTTTGCTGTTAGCTTGAAACGCCATGGAAATTGTATTTTCTAACAAAACAAAGACAAGGTGCCTGCGGATGCACATGGAAATTGGAGTTTAATAATAATTTGAGCAACTGGCTTGAGTGTGCTTATTTACATTTTCCCCTTTAGTCAGCGAAGCTTGAGATTTTGAAACTCAAAATGAAGATCAAGCTAACCTACTTGAGCTTAAAATGTAAATGAGTTTAACTTAAGTTGGTAGTTTTGAATTTCTCAAGCCGAATTTGGGCTGGTTTGGCTATCAAGCTGAGCAAGTTCAGTGTATGCTAATCAGACGACTGCTTGAACGTGGCTCATTTACATTTTTTCCCAAGCTTTATTTAGCAGAACTTGAGTGTTTGAAACTTGAATCTCAAGCTAATGTACTGAAACTTGAAATGTAAATGAGTTTAACTCAAGTTGGTCGCTTTGAATTTCTCAAACGGAACTTCAGCTGGTTTGGCTCGATCAAGCTCAGTTCATTGGTAGCCATGTGAACATGTTTTAACCAGATGGATTGAATTTTGGAATAAATTGCTGTGGACAGTTTGGTTGCTGATATTTTCATGGTTTGACTGATAAGTGAAGGCATTATTATGACATGCGAAAGATTTGTTTTTTTGTTTAGTGTTAAAAGCTGGAACTTGCAGCTTTTGTCCCACATGAACGTGGCTATTTTTGAGGCTCCTTTTGTTACTTGCTCTTGTTTATACTTGAGTCTGTTTAGCTCATGTAACCTTGTAAGTATCAGCAGCCAAACAACCCTTTGGTTCTTAGGCACTATTCTTCCAAGCAGCTTTCTTGGTCACTCGTCAGGATGTTGCAGATTTGGGGTTGCCTCCATGGCCCCTTAAAGATCCTAATCATTTTACTTCTCCAATAGGACCTTGACCTTGTCACTTTGATCTCTTCTCTATTTGCCCTCTTTTCTAATGTTGGCACATTGTTTCTGCATACTATCTGCATATTCTCCTGAGGATAGGTATGTGATCTTTAACTTCTCTTCTTACGTTCAAAGTTGGAACATCTTGCTGTTAGCTTGAAACACCATGGAAGTTTTTTCTTGCCATGGCGAGTAAAAGAGTACAGCTTGTACTAGCTGTAGCAGAATTTACATTCATTTTCATGTATAATGGCTTTGGGCATTGTGATGCTCAGACACTTCAAATCACTCATCCTGTACTTGTAGTATGGTTGTGGGTTCTGCTACAGCTCTGGGCTTTTAGCTTTTGCAATATTTGGAGTAGATCAGTTTCATGATCCAAAATTTCATTCTTATTTATGCATCTTTCACATAAAGTGACTCCAACTCAAGCTGTTTCTTGTGTGAACTTCCTACAGGGTGTTAGTGGTGGCGGTAGAAGGGGTGGGACCCCATTCCGAGGTGGTGGCAGAAGGGGTCGAGGGCCATTCAGGGGTGGACGTGGTGGCAGAGGACGAGGACGAGGGAGGAGACAACATCAATATGAACCTGCTCCTTACTCGCAACCAACTCAAGCTGCAACTGCTCCTTCTGGAGAGCAGTCATCAGCACCTGGTGGAGAAATGCAGCAGGCACCAGCTGTACATGCTCGCGCCGAAGTCAGCCTGGTGTGACATTTGTAGGGTTGACTGCAACAGCTGGGATATACTAGAGCAGCATAAGAATGGGAAGAAACACAAGAAAACCCTGCTGAGGCTTGCCGAGTTTGAGAGGCAACAGAAGTTATATCCTGAGCTACAAGCAGAGCCCGCGCCTGTTGCAATGCTTCCAAATGCTGTGACAGATAAGGCTGCTGAGGTTATTTCTGTTGCTCGAGAATATCACGACAGCTGCAGCCTCAACTGTTGTAGAGAGCGAAGTGACTAATACCCCTGCTGTAGTTCAAGTGGATGACACAAGCAAAGCCTTCAATCCTGAGGAAAATAAACCTATTCAACAAGGCTTGGAAGTTCAAGCAGTAGGGCAAGAGCAAGTTACAGAGGGGTTAAGAGGACCACTGAGATCTGACGGTTATAGCCAATTTGATACGAGACGTGGAGGAACGAAGAGGAAGAGCAATAAATCCGGTCGAGGAGGAAAGCGTCTTAAGAGCTTTGAGCCGGTGAGAGCACGAGCTCCACAGCGTCAGAAAGACCGACCTAGGTTCTGTACCATCTGCAATGTACTGTGCGAATCTCTTGTTGTGTTTGACGCACATGTTTCAGGTAAGAAGCATCTCTCGAAGCTCAAGCGTTTTCAAGGCCAAGGCACTGTTTTTGGGCCTATCACTATTTATATTCCTCCAAATCAGCCATCGCCTTATCCAACACAAGGTCCCGAGCCATTGTATTTCGGTCTCACAAGTCAGGAGATGCTCCAGCACGAATCATATATGGGGTTGAATGGTTTTCAAGCTGAAAGCTATGAATTTCATCAAGGTGAAGTTAATCCAGATAACGGGAACAATGAAGCTGTACTCGGAGATAATCCTGAGAACCAAGCTACTGCTGCTGCTGATGCTCCTTTAGTTTTTGAGTCAAAAGAGCCTCCTCAGTTACCCACAGAACCTGAGGTTGCTAATTCCGAAGCAGATGCTTTATCGATAGCAGAGTTTGGTACTCTACCTGAGGATGATCCAGCTTTGACTGGCCTTGATGCCAAAATGGAGCAGCCTGGTGCTGATAGTTAATGAGCTGATAACATTTTGGTTTGTTTCTATGTTGGGTTTTATCAATGCGACGGAATCACTAGAAGAAAACAGTTTGTTATCATCGTTTGATCTAGGGAACTTGGAGGGGATATAGCGTATGAAACTGTTTACTTTGTAAGAACCTTTTCAATGCTCACTCAGTTGTAGTTAGCATTTATGCGGATGTTGCGATTGAATACCTAATTCTCGAAACAGGTTGTTATATTGTTGTGTTGTTGGCTATTTTCTGTTTAATTACTTGCTCAACCTTTTTTATTTGGTTTCTATTAAGGGTAGCTTATTGGGAAAGAGAAACTACATCCTCTTATTATTATCGCTATGTACACCAATGTCTTTGATTATGACTTAAGAGCGCACAAACCTATGGTTTGCCCTAAAGGTGGTTATGTTGGTCGAAAGAAATTACAGTTGTAATTACGATTGCAATTTTCAGAAGATGAATTACAGTTCCAATTAGAGTTGTTTGTTTCGATAACGGTTTTTTCGCCATTGCGACGCATAAAATTGGATTGTTCCTCCAGAAAAGGTTTCGTTCCTGGTTTTGACGAGAGTTGAATTGCAAGAAGTGTCTTATGCTGGCACCGCATTCAAAATATGAGACTATTTACCGTGGAAGAAATAGTTGAAACTACAATCACAGCTACATTCGTACAAATTGCAACTACAGTTACAGCAGTAGTTTTTCAGGAAATAAACTTGAGCAATAATCACAGATTTCATCAGTTAAACCAAAAATATAGAGCTATTACTTAGCTATACTGTTCCAAGAAAAAAATCATGCTCCATCAATTAAACCAAAGAATATACAGCTGTTATTTAAATATATTGTTCCAAGAAAAATACATGGTCTTTAAAGAAAATCTATAATTGTGGTATTGCTATTATTGACTTTGAATACAAAAGAATTACAATCAAATGAATCTACAGGTTTCACATAGAAAAAAAGGAACAGTGGTGAATCTGATGATGTTGGTCTACCGCTGGCTCAGGCATCCGATGGGCCGAGCCAATGCCGACCGTTGACGAAACTCTTGACGAGAAACGGCCGAGCAGTCTTGAAATCGAGCTCCCGGGCCCACGCAACCCCGTGCACGGCCTTCGCCCCTGGCCCCCAACATCTATACGATCCGAAAAATGCCGTCCTGCAACAATAAACAGCCAAACATTGTTACAGATCTCACATACCGAAACCTCGTTGCCGAATTATATCAAAAATCTAGATTAGTCTGTTCTGTCTTTTAAATCCTTCTTCTTAGCTTCTTCCACTGTATTTCTCTATTAGCCTCTTATCCTCAGAGAAAGAGAAAATATTTTTGATAAATAGATATCCTGGGTGCAAGAGAGTCAAAAAAATTCATGCGGAGAGTCTATCTGTAATAATAGAACTACAAGGGGTCTATCTGAAATGAGCGATAGTACAGGGAATCTATCCGTAACTAATCCCTCTCATTATGTTAATTCTATATAATTAAAAAATGATAAAATGTATGTCTCTTACTGGTTCTTATTGCTGTTGTGATCCAAGTCATCCCATCCTCCCTCAGCCACAACATCAGCAAAATACGTATACGCAAACACAATCCTCGAATACTGGCCTATAGCCCGGCCCACATAAAGCTTCCCGGTTCCGGTCACCCTACAATTCACAAAGGCAAACCCCGACCGATCACATGGCGAGTTCCGGTCATGGGCCGCAACAGACCCGAACCGCTCCGCGATCGAGTGCAGCTGGCAGTTCTTGTACATCGATCGCCCGTTGCCGAAGATGAAGTCGATCGATCCTCGATGTAGCACTCCTTGAAGTAGTGCCTGCCTGCGTCGTCGATAACGTGTCCTGCGCGCCGTAGAATCCGCAGCCGAAGAAATACGCCTTGTCTCCAGAGATGCGGAATGCGGCGGCCTGCCAGCCTTCCATTCCCGGTAACGGTGCTGGTGCAGTATTCTGATGGTACGGAACAAAATTTATTTTAGTCAAGGTTATGATAGCCGTTTATTTAAAACTAATTTATGTCGGTGCCGGTCTTAGTCCGAAAGATTTGTGATAAAGCGCTATTGTTGTTGTTGACGCCGACATCCGACAGGTTGATATCCGACAGGTGTCGGAGCATGGGTAATGCACTACTTACCTTGAAGCTGATGTTTTAGCAGTAAAATAACTAGCAAAACAGTTACAGATGCTGTATTGTAGGTCCGTAGCTGCTGGCCGTTGGGCCCGCGGTCGCTCGCCCGGTCGTGCCACTCGATCACCGTCACGTCCCGTCCGGCCCCTTGGAACGTGATGTACGGCTTCGTCGCTGGAACGACGACCTTCTCCCTGATCGATGAGAAAGAAATGCAACAAATTATAATTAGTTACGAGCATGTACTTGTAGTATGGTTGTGGGTTCTGCTACAGCTCTGGGCTTTTAGCTTTTGCAATATTTGGAGTAGATCAGTTTCATGATCCAAAATTTCATTCTTATTTATGCATCTTTCACATAAAGTGACTCCAACTCAAGCTGTTTCTTGTGTGAACTTCCTACAGGGTGTTAGTGGTGGCGGTAGAAGGGGTGGGACCCCATTCCGAGGTGGTGGCAGAAGGGGTCGAGGGCCATTCAGGGGTGGACGTGGTGGCAGAGGACGAGGACGAGGGAGGAGACAACATCAATATGAACCTGCTCCTTACTCGCAACCAACTCAAGCTGCAACTGCTCCTTCTGGAGAGCAGTCATCAGCACCTGGTGGAGAAATGCAGCAGGCACCAGCTGTACATGCTCGCGGCCGAGTCGCCTGGTGTGACATTTGTAGGGTTGACTGCAACAGCTGGGATATACTAGAGCAGCATAAGAATGGGAAGAAACACAAGAAAACCCTGCTGAGGCTTGCCGAGTTTGAGAGGCAACAGAAGTTATATCCTGAGCTACAAGCAGAGCCCGCGCCTGTTGCAATGCTTCCAAATGCTGTGACAGATAAGGCTGCTGAGGTTATTTCTGTTGCTCCGGAGAATATCACGACAGCTGCAGCCTCAACTGTTGTAGAGAGCGAAGTGACTAATACCCCTGCTGTAGTTCAAGTGGATGACACAAGCAAAGCCTTCAATCCTGAGGAAAATAAACCTATTCAACAAGGCTTGGAAGTTCAAGCAGTAGGGCAAGAGCAAGTTACAGAGGGGTTAAGAGGACCACTGAGATCTGACGGTTATAGCCAATTTGATACGAGACGTGGAGGAACGAAGAGGAAGAGCAATAAATCCGGTCGAGGAGGAAAGCGTCTTAAGAGCTTTGAGCCGGTGAGAGCACGAGCTCCACAGCGTCAGAAAGACCGACCTAGGTTCTGTACCATCTGCAATGTACTGTGCGAATCTCTTGTTGTGTTTGACGCACATGTTTCAGGTAAGAAGCATCTCTCGGCTCGTTGCCAAGGCCAAGGCACTGTTTTGGGCCTATCACTATTTATATTCCTCCAAATCAGCCATCGCTTTATCCAACACAAGGTCCGAGCCATTGTATTTCGTCTCACAAGTCAGGAGATGCTCCAGCACGAATCATATATGGGGTTGAATGGTTTTCAAGCTGAAAGCTATGAATTTCATCAAGGTGAAGTTAATCCAGATAACGGGAACAATGAAGCTGTACTCGGAGATAATCCTGAGAACCAAGCTACTGCTGCTGCTGATGCTCCTTTAGTTTTTGAGTCAAAAGAGCCTCCTCAGTTACCCACAGAACCTGAGGTTGCTAATTCCGAAGCAGATGCTTTATCGATAGCAGAGTTTGGTACTCTACCTGAGGATGATCCAGCTTTGACTGGCCTTGATGCCAAAATGGAGCAGCCTGGTGCTGATAGTTAATGAGCTGATAACATTTTGGTTTGTTTCTATGTTGGGTTTTATCAATGCGACGGAATCACTAGAAGAAAACAGTTTGTTATCATCGTTTGATCTAGGGAACTTGGAGGGGATATAGCGTATGAAACTGTTTACTTTGTAAGAACCTTTTCAATGCTCACTCAGTTGTAGTTAGCATTTATGCGGATGTTGCGATTGAATACCTAATTCTCGAAACAGGTTGTTATATTGTTGTGTTGTTGGCTATTTTCTGTTTAATTACTTGCTCAACCTTTTTTATTTGGTTTCTATTAAGGGTAGCTTATTGGGAAAGAGAAACTACATCCTCTTATTATTATCGCTATGTACACCAATGTCTTTGATTATGACTTAAGAGCGCACAAACCTATGGTTTGCCCTAAAGGTGGTTATGTTGGTCGAAAGAAATTACAGTTGTAATTACGATTGCAATTTTCAGAAGATGAATTACAGTTCCAATTAGAGTTGTTTGTTTCGATAACGGTTTTTCGCCATTGCGACGCATAAAATTGATTGTTCCTCCAGAAAAGGTTTCGTTCCTGGTTTTGACGAGAGTTGAATTGCAAGAAGTGTCTTATGCTGGCACCGCATTCAAAATATGAGACTATTTACCGTGGAAGAAATAGTTGAAACTACAATCACAGCTACATTCGTACAAATTGCAACTACAGTTACAGCAGTAGTTTTTCAGGAAATAAACTTGAGCAATAATCACAGATTTCATCAGTTAAACCAAAAATATAGAGCTATTACTTAGCTATACTGTTCCAAGAAAAAAAATCATGCTCCATCAATTAAACCAAAGAATATACAGCTGTTATTTAAATATATTGTTCCAAGAAAAATACATGGTCTTTAAAGAAAATCTATAATTGTGGTATTGCTATTATTGACTTTGAATACAAAAGAATTACAATCAAATGAATCTACAGGTTTCACATAGAAAAAAAGGAACAGTGGTGAATCTGATGATGTTGGTCTACCGCTGGCTCAGGCATCCGATGGGCCGAGCCAATGCCGACCGTTGACGAAACTCTTGACGAGAAACGGCCGAGCA
Source organism: Asparagus setaceus (assembly GCA_012295165.1). Lineage (NCBI taxonomy): Eukaryota > Viridiplantae > Streptophyta > Magnoliopsida > Asparagales > Asparagaceae > Asparagus > Asparagus setaceus. The sequence goes on from CM022701.1 coordinate 92,251,703, forward strand.
GTCTTGAAATCGAGCTCCCGGGCCCACGCAACCCGTGCACGGCCTTCGCCCCTGGCCCCAACATCTATACGATCCGAAAATGCCGTCCTGCAACAATAAACAGCCAAACATTGTTACAGATCTCACATACCGAAACCTCGTTGCCGAATTATATCAAAAATCTAGATTAGTCTGTTCTGTCTTTTAAATCCTTCTTCTTAGCTTCTTCCACTGTATTTCTATTAGCCTCTTATCCTCAGAGAAAGAGAAAATATTTTTGATAAATAGATATCCTGGGTGCAAGAGAGTCAAAAAATTCATGCGGAGTCTATCTGTAATAATAGAACTACAAGGGTCTATCTGAAATGAGCGATAGTACAGGGAATCTATCCGTAACTAATCCCTCTCATTATGTTAATTCTATATAATTAAAAAATGATAAAATGTATGTCTCTTACTGGTTCTTATTGCTGTTGTGATCCAAGTCATCCCATCCTCCCTCAGCCACAACATCAGCAAAATACGTATACGCAAACACAATCCTCGAATACTGGCCTATAGCCCGGCCCACATAAAGCTTCCCGGTTCCGGTCACCCTACACCACAAAGGCAAACCCCGACCGATCACATGGCGAGTTCCGGTCATGGGCCGCAACAGACCCGAACCGCTCCGCGATCGAGTGCAGCTGGCAGTTCTTGTACATCGATCGCCCGTTGCCGAAGATGAAGTCGATCGATCCTCGATGTAGCACTCCTTGAAGTAGTGCCTGCCTGCGTCGTCGATAACGTGTCCTGCGCGCCGTAGAATCCGCAGCCGAAGAAATACGCCTTGTCTCCAGAGATGCGGAATGCGGCGGCCTGCCAGCCTTCCATTCCCGGTAACGGTGCTGGTGCAGTATTCTGATGGTACGGAACAAAATTTATTTTAGTCAAGGTTATGATAGCCGTTTATTTAAAACTAATTTATGTCGGTGCCGGTCTTAGTCCGAAAGATTTGATAAAGCGCCATTGTTGTTGTTGACGCCGACATCCGACAGTTGATATCGACGGTGTCGGAGCATGGGTAATGCACTACTTACCTTGAAGCTGATGTTTTAGCAGTAAAATAACTAGCAAAACAGTTACAGATGCTGTATTGTAGGTCCGTAGCTGCTGGCCGTTGGGCCCGCGGTCGCTCGCCCGGTCGTGCCACTCGATCACCGTCACGTCCCGTCCGGCCCCTTGGAACGTGATGTACGGCTTCGTCGCTGGAACGACGACCTTCTCCCTGATCGATGAGAAAGAAATGCAACAAATTATAATTAGTTACGAGCATGTAAGGCATTGTGACAATATACAAGTTCGAAATTTAATTTTACACGTAGGATCCTGCATTTATCCGTAGAGTGACTTTCTGAGAATTTCCATCAGGGATCGAGTCGACGGCTTCTTGGACGGACAGGAAGTCGCCTGAGCCGTTGGCGTCCACGACGATCGTGCGATGGCCCGTGGGCCCGGTCCAATTGTGGTGGTGGTGGTGATTGGTATAGTTGGGCTCACAAGCATTTGCTACTACTTGTGATGATTCAACAAAGAAGAAGAAGAGGAAGAAGATAATGAAGGAGAGGAGTATTGATCTCATTGGAGTTTTTATGGAAGGAGTTCAAAATTTTTGAACAAGAGAAGAGAGGGAATGAATGAAGAGAGTAGAGAGAGGGGAGATATAAAAGGAGAGCAGAGAGAATATTGTGGCGCCCTTGTGAGTGAATTTTGTATTCTTGTAGGCCTAACGGTCATGGGCCTATGCTTGTGGCCAATGGGTGTTTTGTTGGTAAGTTTAGCTGGCAAAGAAAACATGAGGGCCCACAAAGAGAAGAGTTTCTCAATGACTTCATTCTCAATGTGGGAAAAGTAAAAATAAGAGGGGGGAAAAAATATAAATGTAAAAAATATTATGTGAGCTCACTTGAGGGAGGAAGCTAGGATACAAATAATCAATTAAAGCAGCTGGTACAAGAGACTGACTTTAGCTCTTGTCTTGCATATGTAATGACAAAATCAGTATACATGTTTACATTAACATTGCCCATATATATTATAGCCGTTATATTACTAATTATGTGCAAGCATATTTACTAATGTACCTGATATTACATATTCCTCAAGAAGAAAACAGTTTGTTATCATCGTTTGATCTAGGGAACTTGAGGGATATAGCGTATGAAACTGTTTACTTTGTAAGAACCTTTTCAATGCTCACTCAGTTGTAGTTAGCATTTATGCGGATGTTGCGATTGAATACCTAATTCTCGAAACAGGTTGTTATATTGTTGTGTTGTTGGCTATTTTCTGTTTAATTACTTGCTCAACCTTTTTTATTTGGTTTCTATTAAGGGTAGCTTATTGGGAAAGAGAAACTACATCCTCTTATTATTATCGCTATGTACACCAATGTCTTTGATTATGACTTAAGAGCGCACAAACCTATGGTTTGCCCTAAAGGTGGTTATGTTGGTCGAAAGAAATTACAGTTGTAATTACGATTGCAATTTTCAGAAGATGAATTACAGTTCCAATTAGAGTTGTTTGTTTCGATAACGGTTTTTTCGCCATTGCGACGCATAAAATTGGATTGTTCCTCCAGAAAAGGTTTCGTTCCTGGTTTTGACGAGAGTTGAATTGCAAGAAGTGTCTTATGCTGGCACCGCATTCAAAATATGAGACTATTTACCGTGGAAGAAATAGTTGAAACTACAATCACAGCTACATTCGTACAAATTGCAACTACAGTTACAGCAGTAGTTTTTCAGGAAATAAACTTGAGCAATAATCACAGATTTCATCAGTTAAACCAAAAAAATATAGAGCTATTACTTAGCTATACTGTTCCAAGAAAAAAAAAATCATGCTCCATCAATTAAACCAAAGAATATACAGCTGTTATTTAAATATATTGTTCCAAGAAAAAATACATGGTCTTTAAAGAAAATCTATAATTGTGGTATTGCTATTATTGACTTTGAATACAAAAGAATTACAATCAAATGAATCTACAGGTTTCACATAGAAAAAAAAGGAACAGTGGTGAATCTGATGATGTTGGTCTACCGCTGGCTCAGGCATCCGATGGGCCGAGCCAATGCCGACCGTTGACGAAACTCTTGACGAGAAACGGCCGAGCAGTCTTGAAATCGAGCTCCCGGGCCCACGCAACCCCGTGCACGGCCTTCGCCCCTGGCCCCCAACATCTATACGATCCGAAAAATGCCGTCCTGCAACAATAAACAGCCAAACATTGTTACAGATCTCACATACCGAAACCTCGTTGCCGAATTATATCAAAAATCTAGATTAGTCTGTTCTGTCTTTTAAATCCTTCTTCTTAGCTTCTTCCACTGTATTTCTATTAGCCTCTTATCCTCAGAGAAAGAGAAAATATTTTTGATAAATAGATATCCTGGGTGCAAGAGAGTCAAAAAATTCATGGAGAGTCTATCTGTAATAATAGAACTACAAGGGTCTATCTGAAATGAGCGATAGTACAGGAATCTATCCGTAACTAATCCCTCTCATTATGTTAATTCTATATAATTAAAAAATGATAAAATGTATGTCTCTTACTGGTTCTTATTGCTGTTGTGATCCAAGTCATCCCATCCTCCCTCAGCCACAACATCAGCAAAATACGTATACGCAAACACAATCCTCGAATACTGGCCTATAGCCCGGCCCACATAAAGCTTCCCGGTTCCGGTCACCCTACAATTCACAAAGGCAAACCCCGACCGATCACATGGCGAGTTCCGGTCATGGGCCGCAACAGACCCGAACCGCTCCGCGATCGAGTGCAGCTGGCAGTTCTTGTACATCGATCGCCCGTTGCCGAAGATGAAGTCGATCGATCCCTCGATGTAGCACTCCTTGAAGTAGTGCCTGCCTGCGTCGTCGCATAACGTGTCCTGCGCGCCGTAGAATCCGCAGCCGAAGAAATACGCCTTGTCTCCAGAGATGCGGAATGCGGCGGCCTGCCAGCCTTCCATTCCCGGTAACGGTGCTGGTGCAGTATTCTGATGGTACGGAACAAAATTTATTTTAGTCAAGGTTATGATAGCCGTTTATTTAAAACTAATTTATGTCGGTGCCGGTCTTAGTCCGAAAGATTCAAGATAAAGCTTGTTGTTGCTGACCGACATCCGACAGGTTGATATCCGACGGTGTCGGAGCATGGGTAATGCACTACTTACCTTGAAGCTGATGTTTTAGCAGTAAAATAACTAGCAAAACAGTTACAGATGCTGTATTGTAGGTCCGTAGCTGCTGGCCGTTGGGCCCGCGGTCGCTCGCCCGGTCGTGCCACTCGATCACCGTCACGTCCCGTCCGGCCCCTTGGAACGTGATGTACGGCTTCGTCGCTGGAACGACGACCTTCTCCCTGATCGATGAGAAAGAAATGCAACAAATTATAATTAGTTACGAGCATGTAAGGCATTGTGACAATATACAAGTTCGAAATTTAATTTTACACGTAGGATCCTGCATTTATCCGTAGAGTGACTTTCTGAGAATTTCCATCAGGGATCGAGTCGACGGCTTCTTGGACGGACAGGAAGTCGCCTGAGCCGTTGGCGTCCACGACGATCGTGCGATGGCCCGTGGGCCCGGTCCAATTGTGGTGGTGGTGGTGATTGGTATAGTTGGGCTCACAAGCATTTGCTACTACTTGTGATGATTCAACAAAGAAGAAGAAGAGGAAGAAGATAATGAAGGAGAGGAGTATTGATCTCATTGGAGTTTTATGGAAGGAGTTCAAAATTTTGAACAAGAGAAGAGAGGAATGAATGAAGAGAGTAGAGAGGGAGATATAAAAGGAGAGCAGAGAGAATATTGTGGCGCCCTTGTGAGTGAATTTTGTATTCTTGTAGGCCTAACGGTCATGGGCCTATGCTTGTGGCCAATGGGTGTTTTGTTGGTAAGTTTAGCTGGCAAAGAAAACATGAGGGCCCACAAAGAGAAGAGTTTCTCAATGACTTCATTCTCAATGTGGGAAAAGTAAAAATAAGAGGGGGGAAAAAATATAAATGTAAAAAATATTATGTGAGCTCACTTGAGGGAGGAAGCTAGGATACAAATAATCAATTAAAGCAGCTGGTACAAGAGACTGACTTTAGCTCTTGTCTTGCATATGTAATGACAAAATCAGTATACATGTTTACATTAACATTGCCCATATATATTATAGCCGTTATATTACTAATTATGTGCAAGCATATTTACTAATGTACCTGATATTACATATTCCTCAAAAAAAAAAAAGTACCTGATATTACATCACATTTCATGTCACTTAGGCATTTATTACGTAGTAAAGCTTGAACCATCCACTAGTTTACTCTTCACATTTAGTTACATTAAATTTCATGGGAATTCCTCATGTCATCATTGATAGAGTTTTTATTCTTAAAAATACAACAGTTTTTTTTTCCTTAAAACTAATTTTATTACTAAGCTACGTATTTATACGAAACTTTCAGAGAGGTCTATTGTCCTATATTATATTATTTGCATACTATGCATATTTAACAAATTCCATCTTCATACATATTTATTTCCCAAAGTTTGTTGAATCGTGTGCATTTTACTTTGTCATACGTACATAGAAATGATAATCAAATAAGTAATATGTGAATGATCAACACTTATTTCTACTCAATATGCAACTGGAGGTATGCGGAGTTCAATTACCTCCTGCTCAATATAACATTATTTTTTTCCTACTCAAAATGATCAATACTTATCAGAATTCACTGGTAGAAAATAGAAAATCCTAATGAAATATTCAAGGCGGATTTTTCCGTCTAGGATTGTCTGTATTTTATACAAGTCATGGCTCTTTCTTGTTGTATTCTTTTTATATAGAATGTTTGAAATGCATTCTACATAACTTTCAGAACAATAAAGCTCATGGTGATATTTTCACTTTATCTAATTCGTATACTAGAGTCAACTCGACAAGATAGTATTTGGACTTATATCCAAGAAATGACACAATTAATTACTGGTGATCAATCTGAAACACAGCAGAGTACTTTTAATGTACACTGATATGTATATATTCCTCCTATAACCAGAAGCTATACATAAAGCCAAAAAGGTGAGGGATAGGAAAGTGTTAGGGCCATACGCTAATAAAAAGTGGGGGTCCTTTTGCAACAGATGGGTACTTTTGTAGGAGACCTTTCCTTGCGTAGCTACAAAATTTTGGGATCACAACAAATCCTTGGATAGAAAAAAAGGAACAGTGGTGAATCTGATGATGTTGGTCTACCGCTGGCTCAGGCATCCGATGGGCCGAGCCAATGCCGACCGTTGACGAAACTCTTGACGAGAAACGGCCGAGCAGTCTTGAAATCGAGCTCCCGGGCCCACGCAACCCCGTGCACGGCCTTCGCCCCTGGCCCCCAACATCTATACGATCCGAAAAATGCCGTCCTGCAACAATAAACAGCCAAACATTGTTACAGATCTCACATACCGAAACCTCGTTGCCGAATTATATCAAAAATCTAGATTAGTCTGTTCTGTCTTTTAAATCCTTCTTCTTAGCTTCTTCCACTGTATTTTCTATTAGCCTCTTATCCTCAGAGAAAGAGAAAATATTTTTGATAAATAGATATCCTGGGTGCAAGAGAGTCAAAAAATTCATGGAGAGTCTATCTGTAATAATAGAACTACAAGGGTCTATCTGAAATGAGCGATAGTACAGGAATCTATCCGTAACTAATCCCTCTCATTATGTTAATTCTATATAATTAAAAATGATAAAATGTATGTCTCTTACTGGTTCTTATTGCTGTTGTGATCCAAGTCATCCCATCCTCCCTCAGCCACAACATCAGCAAAATACGTATACGCAAACACAATCCTCGAATACTGGCCTATAGCCCGGCCCACATAAAGCTTCCCGGTTCCGGTCACCCTACAATTCACAAAGGCAAACCCCGACCGATCACATGGCGAGTTCCGGTCATGGGCCGCAACAGACCCGAACCGCTCCGCGATCGAGTGCAGCTGGCAGTTCTTGTACATCGATCGCCCGTTGTCGAAGATGAAGTCGATCGATCCTCGATGTAGCACTCCTTGAAGTAGTGCCTGCCTGCGTCGTCGCATAACGTGTCCTGCGCGCCGTAGAATCCGCAGCCGAAGAAATACGCCTTGTCTCCAGAGATGCGGAATGCGGCGGCCTGCCAGCCTTCCATTCCCGGTAACGGTGCTGGTGCAGTATTCTGATGGTACGGAACAAAATTTATTTTAGTCAAGGTTATGATAGCCGTTTATTTAAAACTAATTTATGTCGGTGCCGGTCTTAGTCCGAAAGATTTGTGATAAAGGCTTTGTTGTTGTTGCTGACGCCGACATCCGACAGGTTGATATCCGACAGGTGTCGGAGCATGGGGTAATGCACTACTTACCTTGAAGCTGATGTTTTAGCAGTAAAATAACTAGCAAAACAGTTACAGATGCTGTATTGTAGGTCCGTAGCTGCTGGCCGTTGGGCCCGCGGTCGCTCGCCCGGTCGTGCCACTCGATCACCGTCACGTCCCGTCCGGCCCCTTGAACGTGATGTACGGCTTCGTCGCTGGAACGACGACCTTCTCCCTGATCGATGAGAAAGAAATGCAACAAATTATAATTAGTTACGAGCATGTAAGGCATTGTGACAATATACAAGTTCGAAATTTAATTTTACACGTAGGATCCTGCATTTATCCGTAGAGTGACTTTCTGAGAATTTCCATCAGGGATCGAGTCGACGGCTTCTTGACGGACAGGAAGTCGCCTGAGCCGTTGGCGTCCACGACGATCGTGCGATGGCCCGTGGGCCCGGTCAATTGTGGTGGTGGTGGTGATTGGTATAGTTGGGCTCACAAGCATTTGCTACTACTTGTGATGATTCAACAAAGAAGAAGAAGAGGAAGAAGATAATGAAGGAGAGGAGTATTGATCTCATTGGAGTTTTATGGAAGGAGTTCAAAATTTTGAACAAGAGAAGAGAGGAATGAATGAAGAGAGTAGAGAGAGGGAGATATAAAAGGAGAGCAGAGAGAATATTGTGGCGCCCTTGTGAGTGAATTTTGTATTCTTGTAGGCCTAACGGTCATGGGCCTATGCTTGTGGCCAATGGGTGTTTTGTTGGTAAGTTTAGCTGGCAAAGAAAACATGAGGGCCCACAAAGAGAAGAGTTTCTCAATGACTTCATTCTCAATGTGGGAAAAGTAAAATAAGAGGGGAAAAATATAAATGTAAAAATATTATGTGAGCTCACTTGAGGGAGGAAGCTAGGATACAAATAATCAATTAAAGCAGCTGGTACAAGAGACTGACTTTAGCTCTTGTCTTGCATATGTAATGACAAAATCAGTATACATGTTTACATTAACATTGCCCATATATATTATAGCCGTTATATTACTAATTATGTGCAAGCATATTTACTAATGTACCTGATATTACATATTCCTCAAAAAAAAAAAAGTACCTGATATTACATCACATTTCATGTCACTTAGGCATTTATTACGTAGTAAAGCTTGAACCATCCACTAGTTTACTCTTCACATTTAGTTACATTAAATTTCATGGGAATTCCTCATGTCATCATTGATAGAGTTTTTATTCTTAAAAATACAACAGTTTTTTTTTCCTTAAAACTAATTTTATTACTAAGCTACGTATTTATACGAAACTTTCAGAGAGGTCTATTGTCCTATATTATATTATTTGCATACTATGCATATTTAACAAATTCCATCTTCATACATATTTATTTCCCAAAGTTTGTTGAATCGTGTGCATTTTACTTTGTCATACGTACATAGAAATGATAATCAAATAAGTAATATGTGAATGATCAACACTTATTTCTACTCAATATGCAACTGGAGGTATGCGGAGTTCAATTACCTCCTGCTCAATATAACATTATTTTTTTCCTACTCAAAATGATCAATACTTATCAGAATTCACTGGTAGAAAATAGAAAATCCTAATGAAATATTCAAGGCGGATTTTTCCGTCTAGGATTGTCTGTATTTTATACAAGTCATGGCTCTTTCTTGTTGTATTCTTTTTATATAGAATGTTTGAAATGCATTCTACATAACTTTCAGAACAATAAAGCTCATGGTGATATTTTCACTTTATCTAATTCGTATACTAGAGTCAACTCGACAAGATAGTATTTGGACTTATATCCAAGAAATGACACAATTAATTACTGGTGATCAATCTGAAACACAGCAGAGTACTTTTAATGTACACTGATATGTATATATTCCTCCTATAACCAGAAGCTATACATAAAGCCAAAAAGGTGAGGGATAGGAAAGTGTTAGGGCCATACGCTAATAAAAAGTGGGGGTCCTTTTTGCAACAGATGGGTACTTTTTGTAGGAGACCTTTCCTTGCGTAGCTACAAAATTTTTGGGATCACAACAAATCCTTGGATAGAGAGAAAGGATGATGCAACGGTCATAAATATACGAAGCTAGGGCTCTTGGAGAGAGCGTGAGGAGTGAAGGCATGGTGTTTAGTGTTTTGTATTGTACTAGTAAGTAGTAGGAGCCATTGTAGAGAGAGAGAGAGAGAGAGAGAGAGAGAGAGAGAGAGAGGACAAAGGAGAAAAATATTATTTTTTTGAACGTTGAGAACGGTTGAGAGGAATGACAGGTAGGAGAGAGAAAGCAAAGATTTTGTCGGGGGAAAGTTTAGATTTTAGTTCATGAACGTTGCAAATGGTACGCAATCCTAGTTGGGAGCATTACGGCCTTCCGGTAGGAACCCAGCTAATTCAGAGACGGATAAGATGTTCTGATTTTGAAAGAGAGAGGAGAGACGTTTGGATTTGGAGATCACTTTGGGGGAAAAAATGGTTACAGTCATAATTATCATAACCCATCATATTTAGACAGTTGTTGTAACTATTGTGAACTTTATATAGGGTTGATCTCACAAATCCCCTCTAAACTTTTAGTTTGGTGTGTGTGGGGGGGGTAACTTTTCTATCTCACATAACAACTCGACTGAACTTTGGGTTAATTATGCAGTGACGCTTAACTAACAATTCAAATGGAGGAAATGGACAATCACGCAGCCTAAACCTCGATTTATAATGCATTATTGTTTCTACAGTTAAAACGATCATATCTTTGATCCCAAGGCGGATTCAATGAAATTATATATGTAAATCGCCTATCTCGACGTGATCGAGCCAACCATTGTCGATTTTTATAATCTCATCATAATCCTCAGTTTTGGAAACTGAAAATAATCACTCTAGTTTTTAATAAAGTTAGAGTCAATTTAGATTAGGAAACAAAATCAATTTTGATTTAATTAGGACTGATTTATTTCCTATATTATAGAGAGTTTTTTAGGTAGAATTTGATACTATCTATTTCTTTGTAATTTAGTCTTATTAGAGTCTTGTTTCTTCTTTAGGAATTCTATTCTTATTAGAGTCTACTTTGTTTTTCTATTTAAGAAGAGTCATGTAATCCTAGAATGATATATCCTCCCTCAGCCACAACATCAGCAAAATACGTATACGCAAACACAATCCTCGAATACTGGCCTATAGCCCGGCCCACATAAAGCTTCCCGGTTCCGGTCACCCTACACCACAAAGGCAAACCCCGACCGATCACATGGCGAGTTCCGGTCATGGGCCGCAACAGACCCGAACCGCTCCGCGATCGAGTGCAGCTGGCAGTTCTTGTACATCGATCGCCCGTTGCCGAAGATGAAGTCGATCGATCCCTCGATGTAGCACTCCTTGAAGTAGTGCCTGCCTGCGTCGTCGCATAACGTGTCCTGCGCGCCGTAGAATCCGCAGCCGAAGAAATACGCCTTGTCTCCAGAGATGCGGAATGCGGCGGCCTGCCAGCCTTCCATTCCCGGTAACGGTGCTGGTGCAGTATTCTGATGGTACGGAACAAAATTTATTTTAGTCAAGGTTATGATAGCCGTTTATTTAAAACTAATTTATGTCGGTGCCGGTCTTAGTCCGAAAGATTTGTGATAAAGGCTTTGTTGTTGTTGTTGACGCTGACATCTGACAGGTTGATATCTGACAGGTGTCGGAGCATGGGGTAATGCACTACTTACCTTGAAGCTGATGTTTTTAGCAGTAAAATAACTAGCAAAAACAGTTACAGATGCTGTATTGTAGGTCCGTAGCTGCTGGCCGTTGGGCCCGCGGTCGCTCGCCCGGTCGTGCCACTCGATCACCGTCACGTCCCGTCCGGCCCCTTGGAACGTGATGTACGGCTTCGTCGCTGGAACGACGACCTTCTCCCTGATCGATGAGAAAGAAATGCAACAAATTATAATTAGTTACGAGCATGTAAGGCATTGTGACAATATACAAGTTCGAAATTTAATTTTACACGTAGGATCCTGCATTTATCCGTAGAGTGACTTTCTGAGAATTTCCATCAGGGATCGAGTCGACGGCTTCTTGACGGACAGGAAGTCGCCTGAGCCGTTGGCGTCCACGACGATCGTGCGATGGCCCGTGGGCCCGGTCCAATTGTGGTGGTGGTGGTGATTGGTATAGTTGGGCTCACAAGCATTTGCTACTACTTGTGATGATTCAACAAAGAAGAAGAAGAGGAAGAAGATAATGAAGGAGAGGAGTATTGATCTCATTGGAGTTTTATGGAAGGAGTTCAAAATTTTGAACAAGAGAAGAGAGGGAATGAATGAAGAGAGTAGAGAGAGGGGAGATATAAAAGGAGAGCAGAGAGAATATTGTGGCGCCCTTGTGAGTGAATTTTGTATTCTTGTAGGCCTAACGGTCATGGGCCTATGCTTGTGGCCAATGGGTGTTTTGTTGGTAAGTTTAGCTGGCAAAGAAAACATGAGGGCCCACAAAGAGAAGAGTTTCTCAATGACTTCATTCTCAATGTGGGAAAAGTAAAAATAAGAGGGGGAAAAATATAAATGTAAAAATATTATGTGAGCTCACTTGAGGGAGGAAGCTAGGATACAAATAATCAATTAAAGCAGCTGGTACAAGAGACTGACTTTAGCTCTTGTCTTGCATATGTAATGACAAAATCAGTATACATGTTTACATTAACATTGCCCATATATATTATAGCCGTTATATTACTAATTATGTGCAAGCATATTTACTAATGTACCTGATATTACATATTCCTCAAAAAAAAAAAAAAGTACCTGATATTACATCACATTTCATGTCACTTAGGCATTTATTACGTAGTAAAGCTTGAACCATCCACTAGTTTACTCTTCACATTTAGTTACATTAAATTTCATGGGAATTCCTCATGTCATCATTGATAGAGTTTTTATTCTTAAAAATACAACAGTTTTTTTTCCTTAAAACTAATTTTATTACTAAGCTACGTATTTATACGAAACTTTCAGAGAGGTCTATTGTCCTATATTATATTATTTGCATACTATGCATATTTAACAAATTCCATCTTCATACATATTTATTTCCCAAAGTTTGTTGAATCGTGTGCATTTTACTTTGTCATACGTACATAGAAATGATAATCAAATAAGTAATATGTGAATGATCAACACTTATTTCTACTCAATATGCAACTGGAGGTATGCGGAGTTCAATTACCTCCCTGCTCAATATAACATTATTTTTTTTCCTACTCAAAATGATCAATACTTATCAGAATTCACTGGTAGAAAATAGAAAATCCTAATGAAATATTCAAGGCGGATTTTTCCGTCTAGGATTGTCTGTATTTTATACAAGTCATGGCTCTTTTCTTGTTGTATTCTTTTTTATATAGAATGTTTGAAATGCATTCTACATAACTTTCAGAACAATAAAGCTCATGGTGATATTTTCACTTTATCTAATTCGTATACTAGAGTCAACTCGACAAGATAGTATTTGGACTTATATCCAAGAAATGACACAATTAATTACTGGTGATCAATCTGAAACACAGCAGAGTACTTTTAATGTACACTGATATGTATATATTCCTCCTATAACCAGAAGCTATACATAAAGCCAAAAAAGGTGAGGGATAGGAAAGTGTTAGGGCCATACGCTAATAAAAAGTGGGGGTCCTTTTTGCAACAGATGGGTACTTTTTGTAGGAGACCTTTCCTTGCGTAGCTACAAAATTTTTGGGATCACAACAAATCCTTGGATAGAGAGAAAGGATGATGCAACGGTCATAAATATACGAAGCTAGGGCTCTTGGAGAGAGCGTGAGGAGTGAAGGCATGGTGTTTAGTGTTTTGTATTGTACTAGTAAGTAGTAGGAGCCATTGTAGAGAGAGAGAGAGAGAGAGAGAGAGAGAGAGAGAGAGAGGACAAAGGAGAAAAATATTATTTTTTGAACGTTGAGAACAGTTGAGAGGAATGACAGGTAGGAGAGAAAGCAAAGATTTTGTCGGGGAAAGTTTAGATTTTAGTTCATGAACGTTGCAAATGGTACGCAATCCTAGTTGGGAGCATTACGGCCTTCCGGTAGGAACCAGCTAATTCAGAGACGGATAAGATGTTCTGATTTTGAAAGAGAGGAGAGACGTTTGGATTTGGAGATCACTTTGGGGAAAATGGTTACAGTCATAATTATCATAACCCATCATATTTAGACAGTTGTTGTAACTATTGTGAACTTTATATAGGGTTGATCTCACAAATCCTCTAAACTTTTAGTTTGGTGTGTGTGGGGGTAACTTTTCTATCTCACATAACAACTCGACTGAACTTTGGGTTAATTATGATGTAGGACGCTTATGACAATCTCGTGGAGGCCGGAATGATCAGCAAGTTGCTATTTGACTTATACGTATTATTGGCTTCTACAAAGAAACGATCATATCTTTTGATCCGGAAGGCGGATTGACAAATTATATATGTAAATCGCCTATCTCACTAGACGAGCCAACCAAATTATCAGATTTTTATAATCTCATCAGTAATCCTCAGTTTTGGCTGAAATCCGAAAATAATCAGCCCTTAGTTTATTTTTAGTAATAAAGTTAGAGTCAATTTAGATTAGGAAACAAAATCAATTTTGATTTAATTAGGACTGATTTATTTCCTATATTATAGAGAGTTTTTAGGGTAGAATTTGATACTATCTATTTCTTTGTAATTCTAGTCTTATTAGGAGTCTTGTTTCTTTCTTTTAGGAATTCTATTCTTATTAGAGTCTACTTTATTTTTCTATTTAAGAAGAGTCATGTAATCCTAGAATGATATATCTTTTATCAATAAATTCCTCTTTTAATATTTTCTTCGTGGATTCAAGTTCTTCGTGGATTGAGATCGTTCTTTGTGGATTGAGAGCACCCTTGGTGGATTCATTATCACTTCACCATGCGTCAATGGTATGAGAGACTTGTTCCTCCGTCCGATGGCGGTGATGAAGCCTATTTCTCGAGCTGAGTTCGATGAGTTGAAGCCGATTTTAATCGGATGAAGACCGATGTTAATCGGATGAAGACTACCATGGAGCAACTGCGTCGACGTGGGCGTCGAACACGGTAGGAGTTCAAAATCGTTGATGGTCGCCAACGACGTGATCCGACTCCCAGATGACTTCACGGCCGGTCTTATGAAGCCCATACTGGTTATGATTGCGAGGCAGATGCCGACAGAATATTATGATCTTTGGAGGATTCAAGATGAAGATGGATCGCCATCTTTCAACGCAACTTCATATTGAAGAATTTCTTGGCTGGATTGCGAGAGGTGGAGAGATTTTTGAGTATATGGAGATCCCGGATGATCGAAAGGTTAAGTTGGTGGCCTACCGACTTAAGGGTGGAGCATCTGCTTGGTGGGAATCAAGATGCATGAATCGATCTCGTCAAAAAGCCGAAAGTCAATAAGTGGGAGAAGATGAAAAGTTATTAAAAGCTCGTTTCCTTCCAACCTATTATTATATGTTCAACCAACATCCTAGTTCACACTCTAATCATGGTCATGGAAGGATTAAGCATTGATTTGACTCAGAAAGAGCCTAGATTTGTGATGAGCATTGAAGTAGCAACAAAGAAAGAAGAACCTACCCTTGTCGAAATTCCTCCTAAGGTGCAAACACTTTCGTTATGCATGAGATACATGGTGTGATGATGATATGATAGTGAAGATGGATATTATGCATGATATTCCCAAAGAGGTTGTGAGTGATATTGCACTTATTGATGTTGTCAGATGAAGGAGAAGGAGAAATTAGAGAGTGAGACAATTGATGATATCTGTGAATTGCTTGGTGGAGGGCTCGAGGCAAAGGAGGTGAAAGAATTGTGTATGGAGTATGAGGGAGAAATTTTTTTTTTGAAAGCAATGAGCATCAATAATTTCAACAATAATGAGATGACACCAGGCACTAGAATATGAGGACCAACATGAAAAATATTTGGAGGAGTTTTCATGTCAACTTCTGAGCCACATATTACCGCTACATATACATGCCGCCAAAAGATTTGTACACAAGTTTGATGCGTAAGAATTCCTAGCCGAGAAGGTAAAAGAACAAATGGAGAAAATCAATGCAAAGTATAAAATGAGGATCTTGTCGATGCGAGGAGAAGAAAAAATTTATCGATGAAGCTACTATTCAAGCAAATATGAGCTCGGGGGCGAGCTTCTTTCAACAAGGGGAGACTGATGTAGGACGCTTAACGAACAATCTCATGGAGGAGCGGGACAATCACGAGCTAAGCGCCGACTTATCGTATTATTGGCTTCTACAAAGAAACGATCATATCTTTTGATCCGGAAGGCGGATTGACAAATTATATATGTAAATCGCCTATCTCGGCGAGCAGACCAACCAAATTATCAGATTTTTATAATCTCATCAGTAATCCTCAGTTTTGGCTGAAATCCGAAAATAATCAGCCCTTAGTTTATTTTTAGTAATAAAGTTAGAGTCAATTTAGATTAGGAAACAAAATCAATTTTGATTTAATTAGGACTGATTTATTTCCTAAATTATAGAGAGTTTTTAGGGTAGAATTTGATACTTTCTATTTCTTTGTAATTCTAGTCTTATTAGGAGTCTTGTTTCTTTCTTTTAGGAATTCTATTCTTATTAGAGTCTACTTTATTTTTCTATTTAAGAAGAGTCATGTAATCCTAGAATGATATATCTTTTTATCAATAAATTTCTCTTTTAATATTTTCTTCGTGGATTCGAAGTTCTTCGTGGATTCGGAGATCGTTCTTTGTGGATTCAGAGAGCACCCCTTGGTGGATTCCGAGGTTATCACTTCCGCGCTGCGTCAAATTATCTCATAAAAATCATTGGATTTTACATTATTCTCATTGAAGTCTCTAAATGTAATTGGCAGATAACTAAAATACCCTTCAGAAAAAAAAACTCCTCTGTTTTTTTCTCTAAGTACCCTCTTAATTGTTGCTCTTGCAAGAACAAGGTGGTGCGATATGCAACATTGAACATTCTTCTATAGAAATCTAGATTCTAATTTGAAGTGATAATTTTGTAAATTGCAGTTATAGAATGTCTGAAAGTACATTGCGGAATTGATGATTTAATTTGATGGAAATTGTATGGTGCAATGTACATACAAACTTAAATGATTTGGGTTCATGAACATATGTCTTCTAGGATTTTATGATTATAGATTCATTGTTTCAGCCATCGTATTTGTTATTAATGCAATGTATTTGACTATGTATATTATCTATAAATTGAGATGGAGAGTCAATAATTCTATGAGAAACAATTTCTTTTGGATTTCTTTGTTTCATGTTTTTGTACTTTTTGAGTCTGCAAAATGTTTCATCAAGAGGAGAAGATTTTTGTTCTTGGTGTGCATGCTGCAAGAGGATGAAAAGTGCGTCTATTGTCCTTTTGAAGCTCCGAGTTCAATCCCAAGAAGGCTGCATCGCTTTATTGAGGTAAAAAAAATTCTTCAAAAACAATTCCTTCTTTATTTTATTTTTCTGCACATTATAATTTAATTTTGTTATGTCAAACATGTTTTCTTTGAGGAAAATATAAAATAGGATTTTAGAACACAGTCATAGATTCTTTTCTTCTTCTTTTATTTTCATTGTCTTCTTTTATTTCTTTTCTTTCCTAACGTCTTTCTATTTTCCACTGCTTTCTTGAGGGAAAAATATTTAACAAAATTATCTTTTATATAACCTCCTATAAATTCTATGGTTTCTTGCCCTGAGGGAAAAATAAAAGATTTAGACCCAATAATAAGGGTTATATCATACTAAACTTTTAGGAAGGAATTTACTAATAAATTAGATTAAGAAATCGTGCAGGAAACAAATTTATTCCTTTTGCAATTTGTCATAATGACATCATCAGTTCATTTATCTATTTTCTTTTATTAATATTTTCTACTTTATGGCTGTAGATTTGGGGTGGTTTTAGGAATGCACTTCCTAAAACCGTTTGTAACCCTATTTGCTCAAGTTGTAGCAATAAGCAAAAGCAGCAGCAAACAGAAATAACAGCAGCAACAACAATAATACGAAAACGAGAAGGTGCACACTAAAGGAGCAATTTTCAATAGATTTACTCTTTGTAAGCTGTAAATTAATATGTAATATTAGATGTTTGAATTATGTTATAACAAGGATCTTACATTGTAAACAATGATCATAAAAGTGTTCAAGTAAGAAGTGTGGTTCTTTTACAGAAAATCCCTTTCCTGACTCTCAATGATTTTGTTTCTTGTTAAAGAGAGGAGTTTAAGTTGATTGAGCCATCTTTAAATGCACAAATTTTAATTTTTAGTGGATTAATGGTTGCTAACAAAATTTTAATTTTAGTGGACCTCCTGTGGTTTTAGTCTCGGCGTTGATTTTTCACATGGGCGGGTAAAATTACGCTGGCAGGATTTCCTTTCCAGTGAAAATTATGGTTCACATTTTTAGGAGGTTTTCTGAAAATATCTTAAAGTTATAGGGGTTTTTTTGATAACACCTAAACTTAAGGGGGTTATCCGATATTTTGAAAGTTATGGGGGGTCATCTGATAATCATCCAAAGTTTAGGGGTTTTTCTGAAATTTAGCTTTAAACTTTTCTCATGGGAACCACTACATCTAATTTGCAAATAACCAAATTAGTCTTTAGATTAAAAAAAAAAAAAAAAGAACCCCTCACTTGAGGGGAGGAAGGTTCGTTGCTTGTAAATGGCAAATCATGTGGCAGAAGCCAACCTAGTCATGCACCTTTTCATGGCCTAATTAATAGACAATTGTGTAGAAATTAAGAAGAAAAGAGTTATCCGCATGGGAAAAAATTTAAAATTTTACTATAGAATTCATACAATATGACAAAATTATGATGTTGTGTTCATGAGAAACTAATGCGTCACCTAACACAATCTTCCCATATAATTAGACCCGCCATAACCTTCTCTGCTTCACTACCTTCAAATTTTTTTTCCTCTAAACACCCTCTTAACTATTTCTTTTACAAGCTTAAGTTTGTGCAATTTGCAAAATTTTGACTTCCTTCTGTAGGAATTGAAGCTTCTAATTTGAAATGAATGAATTTGTAAATAAATTATAATAAATCTAATAGTACATTGTGAAATTAACAATTTAATTTTGATGGAAATTAAATGGTGCAATGCATATATACACTTAAATAACTTGGGTTCATGATCTTTGAGAATCTCATGACAAAAGTATCTTGATTCATTGTTTCGACCAATGTATTTGTCATCAATGCAATATATTTGACAATGTATCTTAGCTATAAATTGAGATAGAGAGTCAATAAAGTTCTATAAGAAACAATTTTTGGGATTCCATTGTTTTCTTTTTATTTTTTATTTTTTATTTTTGTTTTTGTTTTTGAGTTTGCAAAATGTTTCATCAAGAGGCGAAAGTTATTGTTCTTGGTGGTGCAGAAGGATGAAAAATGGGCCCGTTGTCCATTCGAAGCTTAGAGTTCAACCCCAAAGGGCTGTCATAACCTGTTGAGGTAAACAAATTTACTTAAAATATTTTATTCTCAATTTTTATTTTTTATTTTTTAGATATTATCAGTTCTTTTATATAGAACATGTTTTATTTACAATATAAACCACGGTTTTGCTTAGTCTTTAATGCACTAAAATTGTTTAGTACCCTGAGGGAAACATTTAGACCTGATAACAAAGCTAGATCAACTAAACATTTAGGAAAGGGTTTAATAAGAATTTAGAATAAGAATCCATGCAACAAAATGAATTTATCCCGTTTAAAATTTTACTATAGAATTCATACAATATGACAAAATTATGATGTTGTGTTCATGAGAAACTAATGCGTCACCTAACACAATCTTCCCATATAATTAGACCCGCCATAACCTTCTCTGCTTCACTACCTTCAAATTTTTTTCCTCTAAACACCCTCTTAACTATTTCTTTTACAAGCTTAAGTTTGTGCAATTTGCAAAATTTTGACTTCCTTCTGTAGGAATTGAAGCTTCTAATTTGAAATGAATGAATTTGTAAATAAATTATAATAAATCTAATAGTACATTGTGAAATTAACAATTTAATTTTGATGGAAATTAAATGGTGCAATGCATATATACACTTAAATAACTTGGGTTCATGATCTTTGAGAATCTCATGACAAAAGTATCTTGATTCATTGTTTCGACCAATGTATTTGTCATCAATGCAATATATTTGACAATGTATCTTAGCTATAAATTGAGATAGAGAGTCAATAAAGTTCTATAAGAAACAATTTTTGGGATTCCATTGTTTTCTTTTTATTTTTTATTTTTGTTTTTGTTTTTGAGTTTGCAAAATGTTTCATCAAGAGGAGAAGATTTTTGTTCTTGGTGTGCATGCTGCAAGAGGATGAAAAGTGCGTCTATTGTCCTTTTGAAGCTCGAGTTCAATCCCAAGAAGGCTGCATCGCTTTATTGAGGTAAAAAATTCTTCAAAACAATTCCTTCTTTATTTTATTTTTCTGCACATTATAATTTAATTTTGTTATGTCAAACATGTTTTCTTTGAGGAAAATATAAAATAGGATTTTAGAACACAGTCATAGATTCTTTTCTTCTTCTTTTATTTTCATTGTCTTCTTTTATTTCTTTTCTTTCCTAACGTCTTTCTATTTTCCACTGCTTTCTTGAGGGAAAAATATTTAACAAAATTATCTTTTATATAACCTCCTATAAATTCTATGGTTTCTTGCCCTGAGGGAAAAATAAAAGATTTAGACCCAATAATAAGGGTTATATCATACTAAACTTTTAGGAAGGAATTTACTAATAAATTAGATTAAGAAATCGTGCAGGAAACAAATTTATCCCTTTTGCAATTTGTCATAATGACATCATCAGTTCATTTATCTATTTTCTTTTATTAATATTTTCTACTTTATGGCTGTAGATTTGGGGTGGTTTTAGGAATGCACTTCCTAAAACCGTTTAAGCCTATTTGCTCAAGTTGTAGCAATAAGCAAAAGCAGCAGACAAACGAAATAACAGCAGCAACAACAATAATACGAAAACGAGAAGGTGCACACTAAAGGAGCAATTTTCAATAGATTTACTCTTTGTAAGCTGTAAATTAATATGTAATATTAGATGTTTGAATTATGTTATAACAAGGATCTTACATTGTAAACAATGATCATAAAAGTGTTCAAGTAAGAAGTGTGGTTCTTTTACAGAAAATCCCTTTCCCGACTCTCAATGATTTTGTTTCTTGTTAAAGAGAGGAGTTTAAGTTGATTGAGCCATCTTTAAATGCACAAATTTTAATTTTAGTGGATTAATGGTTGCTAACAAAATTTTAATTTTAGTGGACCTCCTGTGGTTTTAGTCTCGGCGTTGATTTTTCACATGGGCGGTAAAATTACGGCAGGATTTCCTTTCGGTGAAAATTATGGTTCACATTTTTAGGAGGTTTTCTGAAAATATCTTAAAGTTATAGGGGTTTTTTTGATAACACCTAAACTTAAGGGGGTTATCCGATATTTTGAAAGTTATGGGGGGTCATCTGATAATCATCCAAAGTTTAGGGGTTTTTCTGAAATTTAGCTTAAAACTTTTCTCATGGGAACCACTACATCTAATTTGCAAATAACCAAATTAGTCTTTAGATTAAAAAAAAAAAAAAAAGAACCCCTCACTTGAGGGGAGGAAGGTTCGTTGCTTGTAAATGGCAAATCATGTGGCAGAAGCCAACCTAGTCATGCACCTTTTCATGGCCTAATTAATAGACAATTGTGTAGAAATTAAGAAGAAAAGAGTTATCCGCATGGGAAAAATTTAAAATTTTACTATAGAATTCATACAATATGACAAAATTATGATGTTGTGTTCATGAGAAACTAATGCGTCACCTAACACAATCTTCCCATATAATTAGACCCGCCATAACCTTCTCTGCTTCACTACCTTCAAATTTTTTTTCCTCTAAACACCCTCTTAACTATTTCTTTTACAAGCTTAAGTTTGTGCAATTTGCAAAATTTTGACTTCCTTCTGTAGGAATTGAAGCTTCTAATTTGAAATGAATGAATTTGTAAATAAATTATAATAAATCTAATAGTACATTGTGAAATTAACAATTTAATTTTGATGGAAATTAAATGGTGCAATGCATATATACACTTAAATAACTTGGGTTCATGATCTTTGAGAATCTCATGACAAAAGTATCTTGATTCATTGTTTCGACCAATGTATTTGTCATCAATGCAATATATTTGACAATGTATCTTAGCTATAAATTGAGATAGAGAGTCAATAAAGTTCTATAAGAAACAATTTTTGGGATTCCATTGTTTTCTTTTTATTTTTTATTTTTTATTTTTGTTTTTGTTTTTGAGTTTGCAAAATGTTTCATCAAGAGGCGAAAGTTATTGTTCTTGGTGGTGCAGAAGGATGAAAAATGGGCCCGTTGTCCATTCGAAGCTTAGAGTTCAACCCCAAAGGGCTGTCATAACCTGTTGAGGTAAACAAATTTACTTAAAAATATTTTATTCTCAATTTTTTATTTTTTATAGATATTATCAGTTCTTTTATATAGAACATGTTTTATTTACAATATAAACCACGGTTTTGCTTAGTCTTTAATGCACTAAAAATTGTTTAGTACCCTGAGGGAAACATTTAGACCTGATAACAAAGCTAGATCAACTAAACATTTAGGAAAGGGTTTAATAAGAATTTAGAATAAGAATCCATGCAACAAAATGAATTTATCCCGTTTGCAATTTTATCATAATAATATCAACAATTTAGTTATTTATTAATTTGTCTTTACTAATACAATCTACCATATGCTCAATTTGCAGCAATAAGAAGAAACAAATTTTAAAGCATGATTCCTTGTGAGTGAAATGGATACATGGTATCTACTTAAAGGAATCTGATTTTTATTCTTTACATTTAAAGCCCAATTTCTCATGGCAATTCAGGAAGCTGCTGTGTGAACTCACGTGGGTGGGGCCACCCACCCACGTGGCCTGCTCATGAGAAACCCAACCCCCTGGTTTCCCTGTGCGACAAAACAGAAGAAAAAAGGAAGTTATTTTTAATTCCTATAAATAGGAATTAAACCTAGGGTTTTTAGTGGAGTTTGTGGGAGAAAAACTAGGGTTTTGGCGGCTAGAGAGAGAAAAGAGAGAGCTTGGAGAGATTCTACAAGAGAGATGTCAATTTCTTTTGGGTAAAATCAAAGTTTTATCTTTGGGGCGAGCTTGTGAATTGTACAAGTCGTCGGTGTTCTTCTTCATAGTCGAATCTCCCTCACCCCTCGTGGGCGTAGGCAATTTTGTCGAACCAATGAAATCTCATGTCTTTCTTGTTTTCTTTGTGTATTGGCTATTGTTTGTAGATTCCCTTAATTGGTCCTAGTACTATTGAGAGGAAGAGTAGATATCTCACTTTGTTGGGATATTTTACTTTCTATTCTTGTTTCCTTAATTGAGGCGGGAATATAAATCGGGCCTTCTCACAAGTGATATCGCTCGCTGGCGTATGCTGTTCCCGCATCCCAACAATTGGTATCGAGTACATTATTGATTGGAAGTGGTGTAGCTACGGTTTGAGGAGGTGCTCGGTAATTTCGAGAGAAGTGGGTTTATTAATACAAGCGGAGAATGGCGTCTACCGATGAATCGGTCAAAGTGGGAAAATTGAGATTGAAAAGTTCAATGGGAAGAATGATTTTTCCTATTGGAGGATGCGATGAAAAATTCATCGATTTCGCAAAAATTGCGTAAGGCTTTGGTGGAAAAGAGAAGAAGCACAAGGATATGTCGATGAGAATTGGGAGGAGCTGGATCTAGAAGCAGTCGATTATCCTATGCCTTGAAAGGGATGTAGCTTTCTTGATAGATGGAGAGGAAGCATTTCTGGCGTGTGGTGAAGTTAGAAAGTACCTTCATGACGAAGACTTTTAGGAAGGAATTTACTAATAAATTAGATTAAGAAATCGTGCAGGAAACAAATTTATCCCTTTTGCAATTTGTCATAATGACATCATCAGTTCATTTATCTATTTTCTTTTATTAATATTTTCTACTTTATGGCTGTAGATTTGGGGTGGTTTTAGGAATGCACTTCCTAAAACCGTTTGTAGCCCTATTTGCTCAAGTTGTAGCAATAAGCAAAAGCAGACAAACAGAAATAACAGCAGCAACAACAATAATACGAAAACGAGAAGGTGCACACTAAAGGAGCAATTTTCAATAGATTTACTCTTTGTAAGCTGTAAATTAATATGTAATATTAGATGTTTGAATTATGTTATAACAAGGATCTTACATTGTAAACAATGATCATAAAAGTGTTCAAGTAAGAAGTGTGGTTCTTTTTACAGAAAATCCCTTTCCCTGACTCTCAATGATTTTGTTTCTTGTTAAAGAGAGGAGTTTAAGTTGATTGAGCCATCTTTAAATGCACAAATTTTAATTTTTAGTGGATTAATGGTTGCTAACAAAATTTTAATTTTAGTGGACCTCCTGTGGTTTTAGCATCGGCGTTGATTTTTCACATGGGCGGGTAAAATTACGCTGGCAGGATTTCCTTTCGAGTGAAAATTATGGTTCACATTTTTAGGAGGTTTTCTGAAAATATCTTAAAGTTATAGGGGTTTTTTTGATAACACCTAAACTTAAGGGGTTATCCGATATTTTGAAAGTTATGGGGGTCATCTGATAATCATCCAAAGTTTAGGGGTTTTCTGAAATTTAGCAAAACTTTTCTCATGGGAACCACTACATCTAATTTGCAAATAACCAAATTAGTCTTTAGATTAAAAAAAAAAAAAAAAAGAACCCCTCACTTGAGGGGAGGAAGGTTCGTTGCTTGTAAATGGCAAATCATGTGGCAGAAGCCAACCTAGTCATGCACCTTTTCATGGCCTAATTAATAGACAATTGTGTAGAAATTAAGAAGAAAAGAGTTATCCGCACGGGAAAAAATTTAAAATTTTACTATAGAATTCATACAATATGACAAAATTATGATGTTGTGTTCATGAGAAACTAATGCGTCACCTAACACAATCTTCCCATATAATTAGACCCGCCATAACCTTCTCTGCTTCACTACCTTCAAATTTTTTTTTCCTCTAAACACCCTCTTAACTATTTCTTTTACAAGCTTAAGTTTGTGCAATTTGCAAAATTTTTGACTTCCTTCTGTAGGAATTGAAGCTTCTAATTTGAAATGAATGAATTTGTAAATAAATTATAATAAATCTAATAGTACATTGTGAAATTAACAATTTAATTTTGATGGAAATTAAATGGTGCAATGCATATATACACTTAAATAACTTGGGTTCATGATCTTTGAGAATCTCATGACAAAAGTATCTTGATTCATTGTTTCGACCAATGTATTTGTCATCAATGCAATATATTTGACAATGTATCTTAGCTATAAATTGAGATAGAGAGTCAATAAAGTTCTATAAGAAACAATTTTTGGGATTCCATTGTTTTCTTTTTATTTTTTATTTTTTATTTTTGTTTTTGTTTTGAGTTTGCAAAATGTTTCATCAAGAGGCGAAAGTTATTGTTCTTGGTGGTGCAGAAGGATGAAAAATGGGCCCGTTGTCCATTCGAAGCTTAGAGTTCAACCCCAAAGGGCTGTCATAACCTGTTGAGGTAAACAAATTTACTTAAAATATTTTATTCTCAATTTTTATTTTTTTATAGATATTATCAGTTCTTTTATATAGAACATGTTTTATTTACAATATAAACCACGGTTTTGCTTAGTCTTTAATGCACTAAAATTGTTTAGTACCCTGAGGGAAACATTTAGACCTGATAACAAAGCTAGATCAACTAAACATTTAGGAAAGGGTTTAATAAGAATTTAGAATAAGAATCCATGCAACAAAATGAATTTATCCCGTTTGCAATTTTATCATAATAATATCAACAATTTAGTTATTTATTAATTTGTCTTTACTAATACAATCTACCATATGCTCAATTTGCAGCAATAAGAAGAAACAAATTTTAAAGCATGATTCCTTGTGAGTGAAATGGATACATGGTATCTACTTAAAGGAATCTGATTTTTATTCTTTACATTTAAAGCCCAATTTCTCATGGCAATTCAGGAAGCTGCTGTGTGAACTCACGTGGGTGGGGCCACCCACCCACGTGGCCTGCTCATGAGAAACCCAACCCCCTGGTTTCCCTGTGCGACAAAACAGAAGAAAAAAAGGAAGTTATTTTTAATTCCTATAAATAGGGAATTAAACCTAGGGTTTTTTTTTTAGTGGAGTTTGTGGGAGAAAAAACTAGGGTTTTTGGCGGCGGCTAGAGAGAGAAAAAGAGAGAGCTTGGAGAGATTCTACAAGAGAGATGTCAATTTCTTTTGGGTAAAAATCAAAGTTTTATCTTTGGGACGAGCTTGTGAATTGTACAAGTCGTCGGTGTTCTTCTTCATAGTCGAATCTCCCCTCACCCCTCTCGTGGACGTAGGCAATTTTGTCGAACCACGTAAATCTCATGTCTTTACTGTTTTGCTGTGTATTGGCTATTGTTTGTAGATTCCCTTAATTCAGTCCTAGTACTATTGAGAGGAAGAGTAGATATCTCACTTTGTTGGGATATTTTACTTTCTATTCTTGTTTCCTTCGTGAGACGGGAATATAAATCAGGGCCTTCTCACAAGTGATATCGCTTCCGGCGTCTTGTGCGTGTTCCGCATCCCAACAATTGGTATCGAGTACATTATTGATTGGAAGTGGTGTAGCTACGGTTTGAGGAGGTGCTCGGTAATTTCTGAGAGAAGTGGGTTTATTAATACAAACGGAGAATGACGTCTACCAGTAAATCGGTCAAAGTGGAAAAATTCGAGATTGAAAAGTTCAATGGGAAGAATGATTTTTCCTATTGGAGGATGCAGATGAAAAATTCACTGATTTCGCAAAAATTGCGTAAGGCTTTGGCTGGAAAAGAGAAGAAGCACAAGGATATGTCTGATGAGAATTGGGAGGAGCTGGATCTAGAAGCACGGGCGTCGATTATCCTATGCCTTGAAAGGGATGTAGCTTTCTTGATAGATGGAGAGGAAACGGCTACGGGCGTGTGGTCGAAGTTAGAAAGTACCTTCATGACGAAGAGTCTAACGAACCGGATCTATTTAAAATCTAAATTGTATACTTGCAAGATGGAGGAGGGCTCATCAATCCGGGAATACATCAACAAGTTTGATAGGATCATATCAGACTTGAAAGACATAGATGTGAAAGTTGTAGATGAGGATCAGGCGCTTCTACTACTTCTGTCTCCACCGAAGTCTTATGAGAACCGGGTGCAAACACTGATGCTTATAGAAGACAATTTGAAGATGGATGAGACTAGAACGGCTTCTAGCGGATGACCTTCGAAGATTGCAACCGGTGATATGACTACGGTGGTAACAAAGAACAAGCACAGTGGATTGTTTACTAGAGGAAGGAGCAATGAGCGAGGAAAAGGCAAGGGAGGAAAGTCTAGATCATCGAGACCTCTTGCGGGAAAATAGTATTTTAAATGTGGTGAAGTTGGGCATTTCAAGGTCGGTGTCAAATAAGAGAGTAGGTGGAAAGAAGAACAACAACAAGACCGAGAGAAGAGAGGGTAAGGAAGAGGCGAGCTACGTTTGAGGAGGAAGGGGCGATAAGGAGTGCTATGTCGCCACGGTGGCGAGGATATCTCGTGGAAGTGGATACTTGATTCGGTTTCTCTTACCATATGTGTCCAAATAGGCGGTTTACTACCTCTGAGAGACATTGATGGTGAAACCGTATTGATGGGGAATAACTATGCTTGTAAAATGGTGGGGCTAGGTGATATCAAGATCAAAATGCATGATGGAGTGGTCCGAACATTGGCGGATGTGAGGCACGTTCCCGACTTCGGAAGAATCTTATCTCAATTGGTGCATTAGACTCCGTGATTGCGGGATAGTGACGGAGAACGAGTGAAGAAGGTTGTTGAAGTTCCCTTGTAGTGATGAAGGGTGTTCGTCCGCGGTAAATTATATACTCTCTTAGATGCAGCGGTGGCGGAGATCAGCGGTTGGAACTGAAGGAAATGGTGGAGACCCATGTGAGCACACACGGTTATGGCATAGGCGGCTTGGGCATATGTCGAGAGAAGGGTCTAGTTTTGCTTGGTAAAGAGGGTTATATCATACTAAACTTTTAGGAAGGAATTTACTAATAAATTAGATTAAGAAATCGTGCAGGAAACAAATTTATTCCTTTTGCAATTTGTCATAATAACATCATCAGTTCATTTATCTATTTTCTTTTATTAATACTTTCTACTTTATGGCTGTAGATTTGGGGTGGTTTTAGGAATGCACTTCCTAAAACCGTTTGTAGCCCTATTTGCTCAAGTTGTAGCAATAAGCAAAAGCAGCAGCAAACAGAAATAACAGCAGCAACAACAATAATACGAAAACGAGAAGGTGCACACTAAAGGAGCAATTTTCAATAGATTTACTCTTTGTAAGCTGTAAATTAATATGTAATATTAGATGTTTGAATTATGTTATAACAAGGATCTTACATTGTAAACAATGATCATAAAAGTGTTCAAGTAAGAAGTGTGATTCTTTTACAGAAAATCCCTTTCCTGACTCTCAATGATTTTGTTTCTTGTTAAAGAGAGGAGTTTAAGTTGATTGAGCCATCTTTAAATGCACAAATTTTAATTTTAGTGGATTAATGGTTGCTAACAAAATTTTAATTTTAGTGGATTAATGGTTGCTAACAAAATTTTAATTTTAGTGGATTAATGGTTGCTAACAAAATTTTAATTTTAGTGGATTAATGGTTGCTAACAAAATTTTAATTTTAGTGGATTAATGGTTGCTAACAAAATTTTAATTTTAGTGGATTAATGGTTGCTAACAAAATTTTAATTTTAGTGGATTAATGGTTGCTAACAAAATTTTAATTTTAGTGGATTAATGGTTGCTAACAAAATTTTAATTTTAGTGGATTAATGGTTGCTAACAAAATTTTAATTTTAGTGGATTAATGGTTGCTAACAAAATTTTAATTTTAGTGGACCTCCTGTGGTTTTAGTCTCCGCTGATTTTTCACATGGGCGGTAAAATTACGGCAGGATTTCCTTCCAAAGGAAAATTATGGTTCACATTTTAGGAGGTTTTCTGAAAATATCTTAAAGTTATAGGGTTTTTGATAACACCTAAACTTAAGGGGTTATCCGATATTTTGAAAGTTATGGGGGTCATCTGATAATCATCCAAAGTTTAGGGTTTTTCTGAAATTTAGCTTTAAACTTTTCTCATGGGAACCACTACATCTAATTTGCAAATAACCAAATTAGTCTTTAGATTAAAAAAAGAACCCCTCACTTGAGGGGAGGAAGGTTCGTTGCTTGTAAATGGCAAATCATGTGGCAGAAGCCAACCTAGTCATGCACCTTTTCATGGCCTAATTAATAGACAATTGTGTAGAAATTAAGAAGAAAAGAGTTATCCGCATGGGAAAAATTTAAAATTTTACTATAGAATTCATACAATATGACAAAATTATGATGTTGTGTTCATGAGAAACTAATGCGTCACCTAACACAATCTTCCCATATAATTAGACCCGCCATAACCTTCTCTGCTTCACTACCTTCAAATTTTTTTCCTCTAAACACCCTCTTAACTATTTCTTTTACAAGCTTAAGTTTGTGCAATTTGCAAAATTTTGACTTCCTTCTGTAGGAATTGAAGCTTCTAATTTGAAATGAATGAATTTGTAAATAAATTATAATAAATCTAATAGTACATTGTGAAATTAACAATTTAATTTTGATGGAAATTAAATGGTGCAATGCATATATACACTTAAATAACTTGGGTTCATGATCTTTGAGAATCTCATGACAAAAGTATCTTGATTCATTGTTTCGACCAATGTATTTGTCATCAATGCAATATATTTGACAATGTATCTTAGCTATAAATTGAGATAGAGAGTCAATAAAGTTCTATAAGAAACAATTTTTTGGGATTCCATTGTTTTCTTTTTATTTTTTTATTTTTTTATTTTTTGTTTTTTGTTTTTTGAGTTTGCAAAATGTTTCATCAAGAGGCGAAAGTTATTGTTCTTGGTGGTGCAGAAGGATGAAAAATGGGCCCGTTGTCCATTCGAAGCTTAGAGTTCAACCCCAAAGGGCTGTCATAACCTGTTGAGGTAAACAAATTTACTTAAAAATATTTTATTCTCAATTTTTATTTTTTTAGATATTATCAGTTCTTTTATATAGAACATGTTTTATTTACAATATAAACCACGGTTTTGCTTAGTCTTTAATGCACTAAAATTGTTTAGTACCCTGAGGGAAACATTTAGACCTGATAACAAAGCTAGATCAACTAAACATTTAGGAAAGGGTTTAATAAGAATTTAGAATAAGAATCCATGCAACAAAATGAATTTATCCCGTTTGCAATTTTATCATAATAATATCAACAATTTAGTTATTTATTAATTTGTCTTTACTAATACAATCTACCATATGCTCAATTTGCAGCAATAAGAAGAAACAAATTTTAAAGCATGATTCCTTGTGAGTGAAATGGATACATGGTATCTACTTAAAGGAATCTGATTTTTATTCTTTACATTTAAAGCCCAATTTCTCATGGCAATTCAGGAAGCTGCTGTGTGAACTCACGTGGGTGGGGGCCACCCACCCACGTGGCCTGCTCATGAGAAACCCAACCCCCCGGTTTCCCTGTGCGACAAAAACAGAAGAAAAAAAGGAAGTTATTTTTTAATTTCCTATAAATAGGGAATTAAACCTAGGGTTTTTTTTTTAGTGGAGTTTGTGGGAGAAAAAACTAGGGTTTTTGGCGGCGGCTAGAGAGAGAAAAGAGAGAGCTTGAGAGATTCTACAAGAGAGGCCAATTTCTTTTGGGTAAAATCAAAGTTTTATCTTTGGGACGAGCTTGTGAATTGTACAAGTCGTCGGTGTTCTTCTTCATAGTCGAATCTCCTCAGTGGGCGTAGGCAATTTTGTCGAACCACGTAAATCTCATGTCTTTACTGTTTTGCTGTGTATTGGCTATTGTTTGTAGATTCCCTTAATTCAGTCCTAGTACTATTGAGAGGAAGAGTAGATATCTCACTTTGTTGGGATATTTTACTTTCTATTCTTGTTTCCTTCGTGAGACGGGAATATAAATCAGGGCCTTCTCACAAGTGATATCGCTTCCGCGGCGTGCGGGCGTGTTCCCGCATCCCAACAATTGGTATCAGAGCTGTTATTCAGATTGGAAGTGGTGTAGCTTCTGGTTTGAGGAGGTGCTCGGTAATTTCTGAGAGAAGTGGGTTTATTAATACAAACGGAGAATGACGTCTACCAGTAAATCGGTCAAAGTGGAAAATTCGAGATTGAAAAGTTCAATGGGAAGAATGATTTTTCCTATTGGAGGATGCAGATGAAAAATTCACTGATTTCGCAAAAATTGCGTAAGGCTTTGGCTGGAAAAGAGAAGAAGCACAAGGATATGTCTGATGAGAATTGGGAGGAGCTGGATCTAGAAGCACGGGCGTCGATTATCCTATGCCTTGAAAGGGATGTAGCTTTGATAGATGGAGAGGAAACGGCTACGCTGTGGTCGGTTAGAAAGTACCTTCATGACTAAGAGTCTAACGAACCGGATCTATTTAAAATCTAAATTGTATACTTGCAAGATGGAGGAGGGCTCATCAATCCGGGAATACATCAACAAGTTTGATAGGATCATATCAGACTTGAAAGACATAGATGTGAAAGTTGTAGATGAGGATCAGGCGCTTCTACTACTTCTGTCTCCACCGAAGTCTTATGAGAACCGGGTGCAAACACTGATGCTTATAGAAGACAATTTGAAGATGGATGAGACTAGAACGGCGCTTCTAGCGGATGACCTTCGAAAGATTGCAACCAGTGATATGACTACTGGTGGTAACAAAGAACAAGCACAGGGATTGTTTACTAGAGGAAGGAGCAATGAGCGAGGAAAAGGCAAGGGAGGAAAGTCTAGATCTAAATCGAGACCTCTTGCGGGAAAATAGTATTTTAAATGTGGTGAAGTTGGGCATTTCAAGGTCGACTGTCCAAATAAGAGAGTAGGTGGAAAGAAGAACAACAACAAGACTGAGAGAAGAGAGGGTAAGGAAGAGGCGAGCTACGTTTCAGAGGAAGGGAGCGATAAGGAGTGCTATGTCGTCACGGGTGGCGAGGATATCTCAGGGAAGTGGATACTTGATTCTGGTTTCTCTTACCATATGTGTCCAAATAGGAAGCGGTTTACTACCTACAGAGACATTGATGGTGAAACCGTATTGATGGGGAATAACTATGCTTGTAAAATGGTGGGGCTAGGTGATATCAAGATCAAAATGCATGATGGAGTGGTCCGAACATTGACGGATGTGAGGCACGTTCCCGACTTGCGGAAGAATCTTATCTCAATTGGTGCATTAGACTCCGGCAGTTGCAGGATAGTGACGGAGAACGGAGTGAAGAAGGTTGTTCGAGGTTCCCTTGTAGTGATGAAGGGTGTTCGTCACGGTAAATTATATACTCTCTTAGGTACGACGGTGACGGGAGATGCAGCGGTTGGAACTGAAGGAAATGGTGGAGACCCATGTGAGCACACACGGTTATGGCATAGGCGGCTTGGGCATATGTCAGAGAAGGGTCTAGTTTTGCTTGGTAAAGAGGGTCTGCTGAAGAATCTGAAGGAACCTAGCATGGATTTTTACAAGGATTGTGTGTATGGAAAGTCACACAAGGTTCAGTTTTGAGAAGCAAGTCTAAGAGCAGATGGATACTAGATTATGTGCACACGGATGTTTGGGGTCCGGCTCAGACCACTTCTAAGGGTGGTTCCAGATATTATGTCTCGTTCATAGATGATTATTCAAGGTATACTTGGATTTACTTTCTGAAGCATAAGAATGAGGTGTTCGAGACATTCAAGAAGTGGAAAGCAATGGTTGAGAACAGGACGGGAAAGAAATTGAAGACACTGAGATCTCATAACCGTACAGAATATACAGATGGTGCTTTCAAGGAGTTCTATGATCAGGAGAGAATTGTTCGACATTGGACAGTCAGGTCAACACCACAACAGAATGGGGTCGCAGAGAGACTGAACCGAACATTGCGGGAGAAAGCAATGAGTATGCGATCATACGCTGGATTGGGCAACGAATGGTGGGCGGCGGTGGCTCTGACTTGTTACATCATGAACCGCTCACCACATTCGATATTGATGGTGATACACCCTATAGGGTGTGGTCAGGGGAGCATGCAGATTATGATAGGCTCAGAATTTTCGGATGTACCGCCTACTATCACGTCAATGAGGGAAAGCTTGACGCGAGGGCTAAGAAGGCAATATTCTTGGGATATGCGAAGGCGTAAAGGCTATCGCCTTTGGTGTACGGAAGATTCAAAGTTCGTGGATCGCCAGGATGTTACCTTTGATGAGAAATCCATGATTGCTAGGGCGCCCAAGGATGATGGTGTTAGGACTGATGAGACTTCTAAGTCTCAGGTTATTGAAATAGAACCTAAAGATCAACCCGGTTCTAGTCGTGTTCAAGTGGGAAAGTCAGATAGATGATGAGCTTGAGCAGGAGGAGGTTCAGCAGGAGAATACACAGGCACTACAACAACAGCAGCTTGAGGATAGTTTGGCTTCCACTAGGCCAAGGCGAGCATACAAGCAGGTACAGAAGCTGGGGGCTGATCAACCCCTGAAGCACTATGGCAGGTTAATTTGGTTGAATATGCACTCTCGGCGGAGGAGGACGAACCGGTCTCTTTCAAAGAAGCTATTCGGAACAAGGATAGTGAGAGTTGGTTGGCTGCGATGGAGGAAGAGATGGAATCTCTTCGGAAGAACCAAACATGTGAGGTGGTCTCATTGCCCGTAGGAAGAAAAGCTATTGGTTGTAAGTGGGTGTATAAAAGAAATGAATATCTTTTAGAGCTCGGTGGTACAAGGTACAAGGCAAGGCTAGTGGCTAAGGGGTTTGCACAGAAAGAGAGTGTGGATTACAATGAGATTTTTTCTCCGGTGGTGAAACACACTTCTATTCGGGTGCTATTGAGTATTGTTGCTCATGGCGATCTTGAGCTGGAACAACTCGATATTAAAACGGCCTTCTTGCACGGAGACTTGGATGAAGAGATCTACATGCATCAACCTGAGGGCTACAAGTTTGAGGACAAGGAGCATCATGTGTGTCGTTTGAAGAAATCACTGTATAGATTGAAGCAATCTCCTCGATAGTGGTACAAGCGATTTGATCTCCTTCATACTGAAGCATGGGTTTTTTCAAAGCGACTATGATTGTTGCATTTACATTCGGAAGTTTCGTGGAGGTAATTATATCTATCTCCTTTTGTATGTGAATGACATGCTTATTGCTTTTAAGAGCAGGGTGGAGATAGATAGGCTGAAATCTCAACTTGGTGAAGAGTTCGAGATGAAGGACATGGGCGCTGCTAGGAAAATACTGGGTATGGAGATTAGAAGAGAGCGGTCGAACCGGCGGTTGTTCTTGAATCAGAAGGGCTACATAGAGCGGGTGATCGCGAGGTTCGGGATGCAAATTGCTAAGTCGATGGTGACTCCATTGGCTCCACACTTTAGGCTTCGGTAAACAATCTCCCACTCTGTGGAAGAGAAGCACATGGGCGTGTTCCCTATGCTAGTGCGGTTGGTAGCAATATGCGCAATGGTGTGTACACGCCCGATATTTCACAGCGGTCGGTGTGGTCGATAGATTCATGGCGAATCCGGAAAGGCGACCGAAGTAGTGAAGTAGATCTGAGGTACTTAAAGTGCAGATTATCTGGATCTGTGTTTTGGTGGAGAAACATGTCAGATTGATGGGTTTGTGGACTCTGATTATGCGGGCGATCTAGATAGACGGCGATCTACTACTGATTATGTATTCAGGATACATGGGGCTCCGGTTAGTTGGCGATCAATGTTACAGGCTACAGTGGCACTTTCTACTACAGAGGCTGAGTATATGGCCATGGCAGAGGGAGTGAAGGAAGCATTGTGCTTGTGGGGTCTTCTAGATGATTTGGGGATTGAGCAGGAGAACGTGAACTTGTGTGCGATAGTCAGAGTGCAATTCACTTGGCGAAGAATCAAGTTCATCATGCTCGTACCAAGCATATCGATGTCAGGTTTCATTTCGTGCGAGATGTCATAGAGGAAGGCGATGTTTCTCTTATGAAGGTGCACACAAATGAGAATCCCGCAGACATGTTAACCAAGGTGATCACAGGTAGCAAGTTTAAACATTGCTTGGACTTGCTTCATATCAGTCTGTGTTGATCTGCCCAAGAGGGCATGACCCTTCGGGACGGTGATGGGGTGAGGTGGAGATTATATGGAGAATTACAGAACTACGGTTAGCTTGATCCTAGTGGAGGGTACGTAGGCAGCCGCGGTATAGTAGCATTTTGGATTGGCACAGTTTGGTGATGGAGATCTCTCTAGTAATGTTCGCGGTGTTTTTCTGGTGTTTGTCTAAAATTTAAGGTTTATCAAATGATGTACGAGGTGGAGAATTGTGAACTCACGTGGGTGGGGGCCACCCACCCGTGGCCCGCGCATGAGAAACCCAAACCCCCCCGGTTTTCCTGTGCGACAAAAACAGAAGAAAAAAAAGGAAGTTATTTTTTAATTCCCTATAAATAGGGAATTAAACCTAGGGTTTTTTTGAGTGGAGTTTGTGGGAGAAAAAGCTAGGGTTTTCGGCGACGGCTAGAGAGAGAAAAAGAGAGAGCTTGGAGAGATTCTACAAGAGAGAGGTCAATTTCTTTTAGGTAAAAATCAAAGTTTTATCTTTGGGACGAGCTTGTGGATTGTACAAGTCGTCGGTGTTCTTCTTCATAGTCGAATCTCCCCTCACCCTTCCCGTGGACGTAGGCAATTTTTTCGAACCACGTAAATCTCGTTTCTTTACTGTTTTGCTGTGTATTGGCTATTGTTTGTCGATTCCCTTGATTCAGTCCTAGTACTGTTAAGAGGAAGAGTAGATATCTCACTTTGTTGGGATATTTTACTTTCTATTCTTGTTTCCTTCGTGAGACGGGAATATAAATCAGGGCCTTCTCTCAGGTGATATTGCTTCCGCGGCATGCGGGCGTGTCCCCGCATCCCAACATGCTGAAACATGGATATCAATGACTCTGGGTGTACATGGAATAGGAGTATGCCAGTTTTTACCAGCTCTGCTGCCTACAACTTACTTTCTACGGCTGGAGAGAAAAAGCGATGGGCTACGCTGGTATGGACTAAATTCACAATTCATAAGCATTCATTTATTTTTTGGATTGCTTGTTTGGATAGATTACCAACCAAGTCATAAACTCAAGCATTTTGGATTATTGATGAGGATATATGTCCTCTATGTGTTTGAGTCGAAAGTTGATTTCTTTGTCGTTTCCATTACAAAACTTAAGAAAATTATACTTTAATTTTCAGTTACAAAGAAATTTTAAATAACTCTCTCACAAACTCGAACAAAAGACACTACAAGTGTAGATCTCCTATTTTAGTGGGACTTTACGTCTTGGGGGCGTATTCCGTGGACCACCGAAAGCAACGATCGCCGAATCGACGGAGTTTAGTTAATGCTTCGCAAAGGAAACAAAAACTTAAGTAAATATCTTAGCAAAGTAAGATATCTACTCTTCTCAAGAATAAGTCAAAGCTTAAACTCGAGGAATCTCCACGTAGATCGTGTTCTTGAACTCCGGAAGCTTGGATTCTCTCTCTCTCTCTTTGCAATGGCTCTGCTTATCTGATCTCTAATTGCTGATTGCCGATCCCCTGCCCAAGTGGATGTAGGGGGGTATTTATAGTCTTTGGGAAACGTGCCCTCTGAAGAAACACAAATGTCATAAGTGCCCCATACTTTTAGTTAGCGCGGCAGCTCGAGCCCTCGCCTTGGTACTTTCTGCTGGCGGCGTGTAAGCTACCGCTAGCGGCGGTATGAAGCACCTCGCTAACTAGCGGCAAGGTCGGATCTCCACCGTTGTAACGGTTTTCCGCTTTTAGGCACGATTAAATGCCCTAAAATCACGCCTAGTGGGCTTATTTTCAGCGTAACCGCCAATTAAAGTAGGCTGAGCGTCTCTTTGCGTTGATAAAGTCAATTGGGCCCCACCAAAGATTGATTTAGACCCTTCAAGAGCTCATTTCAAATATTACGGGTGTCTGCCTTTGGCGAACACAAATGAAAGCCTTTAGCGAGACACATCAATGTGTCTCGCTAGTGGCGAGCACCTAAGTGTCTTGCTAACGTGAGACACAAGCAAGTGTCTCGCTTGTAGCGAGACAAACAAGTGTCTCGCATTATGGCGAGACACAATCCTCCATGTTGACTTCTTGAGATTTTGACGACGTTGTCCTTCGATCTTCTCATGATTTAGTCATATTTGAGGTTCTTCGGCAATTTTGATGCCTACAGATACCCCTCCAAAGTTTTCGACTCTTCCAGTATTTTATCGAGGGTCCGAATACTTTGATAAGATGCTTTGCTTCTATTCAAGGTTGAGCTTTGTAGAAGAGGCCTGTGTTTTGCTTCAGCTTGAACCCGGCTACGCTGACGTCACGACTATACTTTGGGATCAATAAGCTGTTGCATTTGTATTTGAATTGGTTGAAATGTCAAGTCGATTTTGGACTAATCATCTTCATCTTGAAAGTCATCATTTGGGTTGTGATTGAATGCCTTGAGAGTCATTGGAAAAAGCGTCATCGGTTTTGAATATCGATTTCGGGGAAAGCTACGTATGTAATATGGAACCAATTTGTCTTGAATATCTGCCTTGAATCCCGCACGGAGAATAATTATCAATATCCGAATTGTCCCACTTGAAGCGGCGAGGCAATCGAAGTATCTTGCTCAAGGGGTTTGAACGAGGCAAAGATGAGATGTCTCGCCAAAGGACTTGAGCGAGGCAAAGATGAGATGTCTCGCCAAAGGACTTGAGCGAGGCAAAGATGAGATGTCTCGCCAAAGGACTTGAGCGAGGCAAAGATGAGATGTCTCGCCAAAGAGAGTGAAGCGGTGCCGACCTTTATAAACCCGATACCTAGGGTTTTGTCGACAAGCGAAATCCGCCTTTTGAACTTCAAAACTCTCTTCAAAACCTTCTCTTTTCTCCCCATCCTTAACAAACCCTTTTAATCTCTCAAGCCTTCCATTTATTTGAAAACCCTCTTTGGATCTAGGGTTTTCTCGGTTTTCTTGGATTCTTCTCGGTTTTGGTCAATTTTTCCACGAATCGGCCTCTTCCTCGCCTCCTCTATCGATCCAAGCCCCTAAGTCTTTTATCCC
Organism: Asparagus setaceus; assembly: GCA_012295165.1. NCBI lineage: Eukaryota > Viridiplantae > Streptophyta > Magnoliopsida > Asparagales > Asparagaceae > Asparagus > Asparagus setaceus. The sequence continues at coordinate 92,289,546 of CM022701.1, forward strand.
TTCTTGCTTTGATTTTCATCAAACCCTAGCTTTTCCCTCAAAAATCATATTTTAACCATGTCTCCTAAGAAATCTCGGGTCTCCAAGGCCAAATCCGTTCCCCAAACCTCTGATGTCGAAGAACCAACTGCCTCGTCTTTTGGGGGTGAGTTCTTCTCGATATATGCACTTATTTTGGGTTGAAAAGTTTGCATTTTTGTATAAAATCCTCATTTGTTCTCCTTTGCGAGGCATTTGAGAAGAGTCGAGGTCCTCCTTTGTGTGGATCTGGGCTAAAACAAGTGTTTTGCATAGCCAAAACACTGCCAAATCAACGAACAAAGCTTCGATTGTCGTGTTTGCGGCGGTCAGTGTCTCACTGGCGAGGCGGTTGGGGCTGTCACCGCTGGCCGAGCCGTTTGGCTGTCACCAACTTCGGAGTGGTTAAGGCTATCTGTTGTTGGCGAGCGGTTTAATTGTCGGCGGCTGCTAGCAAGACAACTGAAGCTGTCACCATTTCTGGCGAGCGGCTTAACTACCTAAGCTACTAGCGAGTCGGTGTCCCAACACTTAACCATTTTGATGTTAATTTTAACCCAAAGACTTATAAGTGTACATGTGCTTTGCGGTTGAGTTTCCCCTACGGCATTTGTTGTTCATGAGCCAAGTGGATTGCCTGACTGTGTTTTCTCTTCTCAAGAGGCCACTAGTGGTGATGCTCCTGCTCGGTCCAAATCGCCTCGAGTCTTAGGCGTTAGAACATGGTGATTGTCGTGACTTACGAAGAATGATCACCGGCGCCCTCTTGACAAAAATCTTTGGATCTGAAGTGATGAGGAAGTCCGGCTATTTATTGGGGATTACATTGCGGATCAGGAAGCTTTATCTGCTCGTGACCAACCATGGTCGTATGAAGGTGATGGCTCTCATCTTTATTTACCTCCATTTGCCCGCCATCATTCACTCTTGCGGTTCGCAATTTATCGGTTAAGAGGAATATGTCACGGAAGTGAAGATTTGGAGCGCATACCTTTGGATACATCGGCAAAGTTCAGTTCTAGCGACAAGAATTATGTTGAGCTTTGCGAGGCATTGTGGTTGGGGCGGCCCACCCCATAATGAACTGATGGTCAAAGTTGACACATTGAAGAATCGCTTGGCCAAAATAGGAAGGGAGTTGCTCCTAAGAAATCTCACCGGTGCTTCGGTTGGGTACATTCTGCTACCGACCGATGGTGGACACGGATGACAACTTACGCTCTCGACCGATGGAGTCGGAACTCAAAGAGATTGATTATATGTTCCCATCCGTGCTAGCATGTATGGAATTCCTCCCACCGCATCATTTCCTCGCATTCTTTGGAAATCTACAACCCGTGATACCAACACCTTCGGCGAAGAATGGGGAATTGGGTCTACCGCTTCATGAGATGATGAAGGTTTCCGTCTTCCCATGGGTGAAGCACCATATCAAGAATATTTTCCGCCAATCGCATTGAGGGAAATGAAAGAGAAGAAATCACCGCTATGAAATTTTGTGGGAGCCGACTTGCCACTATCAAGCCGCCATAGCAAGAGACGGAAGGCTAGGAGGCTTGAGATCGACCATAAGCGGTTCGCGATTATCTATTCCGTAACTTAGAGGGTGACGAGGATGTAAGTGAACGTAAAACCTCCACTCCTTCGCCATCAACAAGCCGATTGCCAAGATAAATGCCCAATCCTTCACTACCCCATATGCCGAGGGCAAAATTCCTAAGGGGCGAAATTTGAGACTTTCTTGTGGCAGCTACAAAAGCAGATCAAGCCACAAACTCTCTTGGCGGGCTACTTAGCTATCGGTTGAAGAAATGTGTAGTCCCGCATCAATCTTCGATGCCCCCGCTTTAGAAGTGCTCTTCGGTAGTTGGCTGGTCACCGGTCGTCGTCTTTCTCTTCTTCCAAAGAATGGTGGCGGATATTCATGGTGGACTCGACGGATAGTCTCGGTTTTCTACATAAGGGTAAGGGTCTTCTAGCGACATCCCAAATTGCCAAAGTAGAACTACCGTGATACTTATTTGATGGCCTAGCTCGTGCTCCATCGCCAGATCTGATGACGCCCCCAACATAGTAGATTATGAAACCCTTATTTACAAATCTTGGAAGAATGCAAGTGGAAAGCGAGACAATGGTCTGAAGCATCTCGCCAATTCGTAATTGCCAAGAGTTGGGAATTCTTCAAATGTTTCCAACTTTTCAGCCGATATGATGAAGTTCTTGTAGATGTTCTTTGGGCCTAGCGAGGCCGAACTATTCGGATCTTGGTTGTTTCCGATGGCTAATGAACATTCGCATTGGTTACCCGATCTTCCGGTGAAGAATTCTGCGACATCGAGCCTTATTTCCCATGCAGCTTTTCGTCGGTTTGGCTACGATCGATCTACATCGAATCCAAATCGGGAATGAAGACTCATGGAGGTCTTATTGGCGGTGCCAGCGCTGGTATTGGAACATAAGCGGCTGCACCAATGCCAAGTTGATCTCCTGGCTGCCGAGCGAAGCTTGGATGACTTTCCTATACTGCAAATGGCTCATTGCAGCTAACGCTCCCACGGAAGTAGAATATGATAGAGAGCCTACACCAACCCGTGCTTCCCCCAAACGAGCTCGCCCTTCAAAGAAATCAAAAGGCAAGAAGAAGGTCGTCCAAGAAGAGAGTGAAGAAGAAGATTTTGACGACACGATCCGAACTTCCGAAGAGGAAAGAGAAGAGTGTTAGTCTGCGAGGAAGTCGGATCTGAGTGAAGTAGTAATACCTCCTCCTCGTCGTTCTCCAACTCGACGGGATGCACCAGTTAGAGCTTCCTCCCGTGTCCCATCTCCTCCCAAGCGCCCTTTGAAACGGCCTCGAAAGAAGGTCGTTCTTACCCATCCCAACAGGATGACTGTTGAGACAGGAGAAGAAGAAGAAGAGGAAGAGGAAGCTTCCGACCTCATTTTGAGGAAGAGGGTTATGCGTCGGCAGCCGGCTCCTTCAGAACATCAATTGTCGAGGCATTCGACAAAGAAGTCAAGACCGCCTCGGCCCAATTTCTCCAACTTTTGAGGTGGCTCAGACCGATCTTCCACTTGGGGAGAAGGTAAAATTTTGTTAACTTAAACTTTATTATTCTCGCTTGTGATCGATATTTATTATTTCATTCTCTTTTCTCGCCTCTCAAGAAGGTGAGATTCGGCTGAACCTTCCCCTCACGGCGCTTATTTATGAAGAGTCGGTTTCGCGACGCTAGTACCAAACTATGGACGAAGGTACTTTAGATACCGCCGCCGATATTGACATGCCTCATGTTCCCGAACCGCCATCGCAGTACGAATACCTCCTCCGATGGCGGCTCCAAGTATTGAAAGAACTGACTTTGTTCCCCACTAATCGCTAATGCGCTTCATATTCTTTTAGAAAAATTTCAAGAAATGGGCCTGTCGGCCAAGCCGAAGTCTTGGTATGAAATTTGAACTTTACTTTGTTCTCCTTCCTTGTAATCAATAACTAACACATTGTAGTTGCAGTGATGGAGGAACAAAGCGATGGAAGCGACTTAGGCGGGGCCTTGATAAGACTACTGAATCCACGGAACCGGCTCGGTATGTATATATACTATTTTTTAGTATACATTAATATCTATTTACCAACACTCGGTATGTGTCACTTGTCGCCATAGGTGAAGAACCAATGCAAACTGAGCCTGCACATGAAGAGGGTTTCGAGGAATCGTCTGAACAAGGCTTAAGTCAGATGATCTCCGTTTCTGAGTCTGATCACATTTTGATTGAAGAGATGTTGTCGGAACAGGCTCAGAAGGAATCTCTTGTGGATATCAGCTCTTCCGCAGGTTTGCGCTTTATAATTCCAATCCTCTTAATCATTTCATCGACATTTGATACTTAATGATATTTTTGTTTGTAGATCCCATTGCCACCATTATGGAACAAGCTTCGATTCCCGACTTCGAGGCTCGACCGACCGTCTTCCAAACCGAGTCCATTATTGTATCAACTGTTGCTGAGAGTTTGCTCGTTCAATCTGGACCACCAACTATTCAAGCGAACAAGATGTCGGTTTGATGGTTCCGCGGTGATCAACCAACTACGGAGCAAACAACTCAGGTTGAAAGTTTTATCATCCAACCTGAGCCACCGGCTATCCAACCTGAAGTTGAATCAACTCCGGTGATTCCCCAAGCTGGATTCATGAGTGTGGAAACAATACCTGCTGGAGGATCCTCCAGCCGTATCGGTACATCTCCCAATTTTGCTTCTTATGAAAGTTTAAGCATTTAAGACTTTCAGAAACTAACATTTCTTCTTCTACAGTGCCTTCTTCAGTATTGTATGACACGATCAAGGCGTTGATGTCGGATGAGGACCCGGAGAAGGCGGTGATAAACGCGGAGCTCGAAGGGTTCATCTTTCTACTGAAGAATGTTATCGAGAAAGTCACAACCAAGGGCTTCTCTCTTAGTTCTTTCAAACGGCTTTGATCGACGGTGGCCCATAAGGGAAGAGGGCTTTTCTGATTTAGCGGACTCTATCACAGAAGACTTAGCTCAATTAGAGCAAGAATTAGGAGAGCTTCAGAAACTACGGTCCGAAGGTGCCTCTTCTTACATTTCTTCTCGGATTGAATCCATCATGCAAGCTCGAGAAGTTAAGCGAAAGGCTGCTGAAGAAGAGCTACAGCAAGTGCAAGCCCAATCTGAACGCATAAGGGCCAATCTACATAGGCGGAATGAGGCCAATGCCGTGAATTGATCCGCTCAGTAGAGGCGCAAGATCTTGAGATTGCTCGCCTGAAGAAGGCTTTGGAAGATGCTGAGGAGGCTCACGCTCTTTTGAAGATCGACTTGGCCAGCTCAGAGAAGACTCGCTCAAAATTAGCCGAGCAATTGAAAGCATCCGATGAGAGATCTGCTGAACTGGATCGAAAGATCATTCAACTTCTAACCCTCAACGATGCGTCAAAAGCCCTTCTCGAGAGAGAATTAGAAGAAAAATATCAGGCTGAACTCTCAGAATTAGAAGAACGAATCCGCCGCCGTCAATTATCTTCATAGAACACTTTTGTTAGCTTTTGCCAACACTTTGTAATTCATTTTTTCATGAAATAAAATTTCTTTTATTATGTTTCATCTATTCTGTTGTGAATAAATAAACATAATTTCAATAGGATTTTTGGCAAACCCTCGACCCTCAGCAGTTTGATATGCCTTTACCAACCACCGTTTGAGTTGGGCTAGTATGTAGATTATCTAAGTCCGTTCTACATATAACGTTGTGCTAAAAGAATAAATTCTCTCAGACTTTGTACTACGATATTGAACAAGTCGACTTTATCAATTATCGCGAGTGATTACGTGGCGTGTGTTAGACGCTGACTTATTCCCGATTTAAGGACAGGAATAACGCCTACTACGCATAAATAGACGTAGATTTAGCAAATAATGAAACCAGCTATGTATTGAATATATAAACTTTTGGAATTGTGTCTTCTCTTGGGGCGAAAACGAACCCTGTTGTGTCTTCTCTTGGGGCGAAAACGAACCCGTTGTGTCTTCTCTTGGGGCGAAAACGAACCCGTTGTGTCTTCTCTTGGGGCGAAAACGAACCCTATTGTGTGTTTTCTTGGGGCGAAAACGAACCCGTTGTGTTTTCTCTTGGGGCGAAAACGAACCCGTTGTGTTTTCTCTTGGGGCGAAAACGAACCCGTTGTGTTTTCTCTTGGGGCGAAAACGAACCCGTTGTGTTTTCTCTTGGGGCGAAAACGAACCCTTTGTGTCTTCTCTTGGGGCGAAAACGAACCCGTTGTGTCTTCTCTTGGGGCAAAAACGAACCCTGTTGTGTCTTCTCTTGGGGCGAAAATGAACCCTAATTCATGAAAGAAATTAATAATAGGTGTTAATATTATCGGTGACTTCAATCGTTTAAGATTTTCAGCCGAATAAGAGCTTAGTGAATGTGACTTGTTCACAAGTCTAATCATTCAATAATACGAAAACGGATTATCCTGAATACATTAGGGATAATATATCTTCAGGAACTTTCCGTTAATTGGCATCATTAACTTGTCACCATCTTGAGTGATCAAGCGATATGCTCCATTTGAGTAGACCGTATCAATTATAAACGGTCCTTCCCATTTAGGCTGGAATTTGCCTTTCTTCTTGGAATTAAGAATCATTGGTGGCGGACGGTACGTAGAATCTCCCTCCTTGAAACTCCGATCTGGGACTTTCTTGTTAAAGGCTTTGGAAATTACGGCTTGGTATAACTCAATCATTCTTTGAGCTCCCAGCGTTTCTCATCTAACATCTCAAGCTCCTCAAGACGCTTTTGATATTGTTCGCCGCTTGTCATCCCTATCGCAAGGGCTACACGGCGACGGAATTTGTATCTCTAGAGGAAGCGGCTTCACATCCGTATACCAAGGAATATGGTGTGAATCACATTGGTGTTGACGTAGTGCGGTATGCCCAAAGAGCTTCACCAAGTTTATCATCCCAATCGTGTTTATTGGTTTTGACTAGCTTTGCTAAGATCTTAATGATAGTCTTATTGAAGGCTTCACTAAACCATTTGTAGTGGGATTATAAGGCGTGGGCGAGCGTCTTGTATTACGAACTTGCGAGAATCTAACAAAGCGTTCTTGATGGCGAGGACCATTGTCATGCACAATTAGTCTCGGAACACCATATCGATAGATAATATGGTGTTTAATGAATTTGATGGCGGTGCTTTCGTCTTGACTTCTTTGGCGGAATTGCTTGACCCATTTAGAGAAATAGTCGGTAATCGCTAAAATAAAGCGATCACCTTTTGCCGACGGGAAATATAGGTCCTACCACATCCATTCCCCATGTTTCAAACGCCAAGAAGTAGCCGACGGATGTAGATCTTCGGCGGTGATGCATGTAATTTGCATGTATTTGACAGCGTGACATCGTCTGGCGTATTGATGCATCTCTAATCATGGTCGGCCAATAATAGCCTAATCTTTTAGTCTATCTCGGCTTAGGACCAGGTTGATGCGACCGCAAGTGCCATCATGAGCTTCTTTAAGTGCCTCTTCCGCTTCCTCGGTCGAAGACACCGAGTAACAATCCATCATATGCGGCGATAAAGTGTTGAGATCTTTGCGTTGTAGTAGAATCTCGGCGCTCTTCTTCGGATAGATTCCCTTTCTTTTACATCTTCTGGTAAAATACCATGTAAGACATAATCTATAATCGGAAAGCGCCAATCTCGAAGCTCGGGTCCCGTTGAAGTAGCATGTGCTTCTTTGACACCCAAAATATATTACGGTATGAAAAGTTGGTGTGTCCTCGGTGATGAGCGCTGCGTTTGAGGGTTGCGTAATAAACGACCAATCTTGCTAGCATCGGCATAAGCGTTATGAAGCCGTGGTATATATTCGATGAAGAAACTTTTGAATGATTCTGCCATCTCTATTGTCGCTTTATGATATGGGATTAAATCAGGATTTCTAACTTCATAGTCTCCGCGAATTTGCTTAACTATGAGTTGTGAATCTCGAGCAGCTTGAGATATTGACCCCGGCTCTTTAGCAAAACTGAGCCCAATAAGTAACGCATTGTATTCGGCCACATTATTAGAGCACGGTTCAGTCAGCGAATAAGCCCGAGGCATCACATGTTTCTCCGGGGAAACTAAGACAACTCCGACTCCGGCTGAAATCTTAGAACATCCAGGAGCACTCGCCACATTGGTTGCGCGGGACGCTCCGTCGAAGTATAATTGCCACACATATCCATGAGAAGTGTGATTGACCTCGTAGGTTTCGTCAGGTAAATCTTCATAAAGTATAGCTTTATGTTGGCCCAGTCGCGGCTAGAAGATCACAAATCGCTTGTCCCTTCACCGACTTCTGTTGTTTGAAGTGGATGTCGTATTGCGAAAGGAGTAATGCCCATCTCGCTAATCGCCAATTCAAAGAAGCTGGTTGTGTCATGAATACTCGAATTGGGTTAACATCTGAGATGACATGTATCGTCTGTGGAGCGGTAATGGCGCATTTTACGGAGTGCAAATACCAAAGCTAGGCATTCTTTCGATATCGGGATATATCGAGTTGAACCGTTGTGGAGACTCAAATAGTATACCGCTTGTTCGTGACCGTTATCATCATCTTGTGCTAATAAAGCACTTAATGAATGGTTGGTCGCTCGGCGTAAATCAAGAGCGGCCTTCGATTTCGGTGCGACGAGAACAGAGGATTTGATAGATATATTTTAATATCTTCAAAGCCTTCGACAAGCATCATCCCAAGCGAATGAAACACCCTTCTTGGCTAGCTTGGAGAGCGGTGACACTTGCGCAGGTTGAAATAAACCGTCTTATGTAAGCCAATCTCCTTGCAACCCTCGAGTTCTTTGAGATTCTTGAGGTTGTAACTCGTGTCGCCTTCACCTTATGCGGATCAATATGAATTCCCTTTGGCGTGGCGAAACCAAGGAATTTACCAGCGGCCATTCCTAAGAATGACTTAGTTGGATTCATCTTCAATTGATGACCCGCATAAGTTCAAATACCGTCGAGATCTTTAATATGATGGCTCTTATCCGGCTTTTCACTACTAAATCGTCAACATAGCATTCGACGGTCTTTCTTAGATGATCCTCAAAATATTTGTCATTGCGGTTGATAAGTAGCTCTGCGTTCTTGGACCAAAGGGCATAGCGGTATAACAAAAGATCTTAGAAGCGTCAAAATGAAGTATGTTTCTCATCGTCGGGATGCATCTTGATTTGATTATATCCGAGAACCCATCCATAAATGACATTCTTTCAAACCCGCGTATTATCTATGATGACATCGTGATGGGGAGTGGAAAGTCATCTTTAGGGCATGCCAAGTTTAGATCTCTGAAATCGATGCAAATTCTAATTGTCCCATTCTTTTTAGAGCGGGAACAATATTTGCCACCCAATCGGATGTTGCTCTTCCACGATAAAGCCGATTTTATGAGCTTCTTAACCTCACTACGATTGCTTCCATGATTTGTGGGCCGAAATCTTATTTGTTGTTGTTTCACGAGTTTAGATTACGGCGATATTAAATTGATTCCTTTGCTATACGGATCAAGCCGGGCATGTCTTCATAATTCGGTGAATACATCAATATATTCCCGAACAAGAGAAATCAATTCCTCTTTTTCTTACGGAGGAAGACTACCACTCCACGAATATGGGTTTCGATTATCTTCATCACCCATATTAACTTGAACAAGCTGCATCTTGGTGGCTCTCTTTGTTCAAACCTATCGCGAGCGAACATTGGATGGAAAGTCCAAGGGTCTTCCCATTACGGTAAATAATCATCTTCTTCAATGCGGGACTTATTGTGGTCATATTGGACATTAGCCCTTGAACACTTCACCAAGACTAAAATCGAATCGGTGAAGAATCGGCGGTGTCATGATCATCAATTTGCCAACAGATTCGCCGAGGATGAAGAAACATAGCCCGACCCTTTTATATTCATAATAACGATCGGGCTTTCCCTTGAACATGAGAGGGTGAATCGAACAGCGTCGAAACCAAGACCGGTCCGTACAAAGTTATATCCCCATTTCTTCATGTAATGGTGCGCTTGTGAGCTATATTTGGAAAAATGTTTGCACGGATCGTCGTTGCTATCTTCAGATTCCTCACAATAATCTTGTGGTGGAGATTTTCTTCCTTTTCTAAAGATTGTTTGCTTTGCATCTTTCAAAGGAAGGAGGAATGTTGATCGTCGAACTTTGAAGGCATTTCTTCACAGTTCCAGCGATGAGAGTGGTACATGTACATCATGATCCTGTACAATTCACATTCGGTATCAACACTACGTACATACTCTAAATCGTCATTTATTATATGTTCATCGGCAAGCTGCTAGTTACAACTTTCTCCTGACGATTCAGATCCGTCAAGATCGATTACAAGAGGTTCGATGTTATTAAATACAAAGCTTCCATCGTGTCGAGCCGACCCGGTATCGGCTTCATTACCGCTGTCCGTTACCACGGGCGATGGTTGATGTCGGATTGACACCATACAAAGAGAGTCGATAAAATAATTTTCTAACCCCTTGAATGGTTGCTTATCGCGACCACCGTCTTGACCACATTATCGTGTCGACATACTTCAAGCGATGTAATGTGGATGGGACTATAAGGCTACCGTGGATCCAAGGTCGACCCAATAGTAGGTTATATGAAGTCTCTGCATCGATTACATAACATGTAACCTCAGATTTGAGATCTCCAAGCGGCACTTTATCCGGATTTTACCCAAAGGTGCGGACCGGTATTAAATCCATAAATCACCGTGCTGTAGAAGCCAACTTGCTAGCGAATTTCAAGATGATACATCAGGGTGGCATAATGGCATTGCAGATCGGGATCAACTTGAATCTGTTGGCGGCAATCGAGCCAATGTACCCGATGAAATATAATGGCTGTCGTGCTTGAATTTTTCACATATCCTCTCGGGTAAAGGTTATGCAAGGGAATTGTGTTCTTTGCCAAGTTGCGGTGTTGGTCTTCTCGGAACACCTTGACTTGAGTGATAAAGCTTGAATCGGCTAAAGCTTCTGTAAGGCTTCCTAGTCTCTTTAGAAAGACGAGTAACTCGAAAGAGTTATCCTCGCCGGAATGTTGGCCAACCGGGTCATAACGTCGAAATGATATGATGAGCTGAACTTCGGTTTGTCCCTCCTAATTGGATGATTAAATCGGGTGCCTGGGACTTGCACCTCTTGAGGTTGTTTATCTTTCAGCTTGGTTGTATCCTCCTTAGCTACTTCTGCTTTGCTTTTGGATTGTGTAGGTGGAGTCATTGCCACCCGGTTCGTTAGAGTTTTGGCATTGGTCGAATTCTCGGGGTATTGATAAGCTGAATTTATGCCCGCCGCGGTAGCATAAGGTGGGTTACCTTATCCGAGAACTTCATGTTCATTTTCGATGACGAAATAGTTGGAGCTTTTCGTCACCCTCTTCGGAATTGCGAAATATGAGCCTGAGCTTGCCTTCGCGGACTTAGTGTTGAAGAAGACCCCGTCCATTGCTCATCTTGAAGAAGATGCGGATGAATCCACGATGCCATGCGTTAGGGCTGTGTATGATACCAATCATTTCTGACATTGCCCATGCGGATCATCATTGACCGTTTTGACTTTAACCTCAGGGACAATCTTCTGTAAGTATGGCATGGGTGGTAGAGATCCAAAGTTGATGGCCACCATATTTGAGCCAACTTTCTTCTCTTTCCTCGCCGTTATGATTCCCGCATCGATTAGAGCTTGAATTTTGTCTTTAAGTACAAAACAACTCTTGGTTGGATGATGGACCCTTCTGTGGTAGGCACAATACTTGGGGTCTGAGGTCTTGTTAGCCTCCTCTTGATTTGTGATTGGAGGCAATTTGATCTTGTTGTTATCCAAGAGGTATTTGAAGATAACTGGCACTTCTTCCTCTTTGAAAGTATAGCTCTTTTGGAACCTAGTATCCGGAGCCTTCTGCAATTCTTGAGGTTTTTGTTGAAACCTCAATTGTGGTTGCTGCTGTTGTGACGCTTGTGGTTGCTGTTGGAATGCCTGATTTGCTTCAACAGCATTAGCTTGCGCCTTTCCTTTGCCACGGGGCACAAAATTCGGCTTGGAGGGAACCGTTGTGGGTTCGCCTCTCTCATTCTTCTTCCTTCTGATGAATCGTTCCGCTTCTTCACTATTGAGTTTCAATTCTTTCCAAGTGGTTGGTGGTGCAACTCCCACGACTTCCAACAACTCTATAGAAAGATTATTGTGGCAAGTCTTCAATATGAACTCTTGATGGTGGATCTCGCAATTCATAGCTTTATTATGAACCGCTTAACGAAGGTGTCGATTGTCTCCCCATCTTTACGCTTCGTCTAGGAGAGTTCCAATGGAAATTTCGTGTCATCATCAAAGAAGTTCTTGAGAAAAGAGCTTTCCATGTCATTCCAGCAGTTAATGCTCGGCTTTGAGTCTTGATACCAATCGAGCTGCTCCGAAAAGGTACCGACGAATGACCGAATCATCAAAGGCTCATTTCGAGATCACCCCAAATGAGACTTGAAATAGATCAAGTCTTTGTGTGGCGAACCCCTCCCGTCAAAAGGTGTGAAATTAATCAAAGCTGAATTTGGTGGGTAAGGGATTGAATCCCACTCTCGGATATGGACGGGATGCGGTCTTCTTAACCTCGTGAGCAAACATTAAAGCATTAATTTTGCCTTCAAGCTCCTTCATCTTTTCATTTTCATCCTCGCCTTGTTTTGGATGATTCGATAAGAGGATCGAGACATTTCGCTTTGGGTAGCGAGCGCCTTTTCTTAGGAGGTTTATCGGCATAAATGTGTTCATCTATCTCGAATCTTGTCTTCGACATTATGGGCATTATGGTGAGTAACTCCACCTTGTTGGTTGGTTTCGGGCTATTGGTGGACCCGGGTTGTGCAATCGTATGGGTTTGCAACTCCCTCATCTGTTGCATGGCTAGCTCCATCTCTGTTCTCATTTGACCTTAAGCTCTTCTCTTTGCTTGGCTAAGGCTTCTTGTAACATTTGAGCGGGACATCGGGAGTAATGGTGAAAGCCTCCCTATGGTGGCGACTCATACTTGAAGCGATATCGTGCGAAGCTATTCTTTGGCGGTCGGAAATTTCATCTTCTGATGATTCTCCTTCATGCATTCTTCTATAGTCAATGCGTCGTGCTTCGCAATTGCAATCGGGACATTCTCGGGAAATCGAGAACTAACTCTTCCTCCGTGGGTAAAGTCCGGATCTTCATCATTTCTAGGTCTTTTCCTTTATTTACCATGTTAATAGTAACTTCAGGAAGTTCATCGGTTCGGATGGCAGATCTTCTCTTTCTTCGGGGTCGTGTTGACTCCGGCTTCAAATCTTCCGTTGCTGGCAAGGAAAGCCTCTCGAATACTGAAGCTCTTTGTGGTTGAGCGTTTGATTCGGAACAGGCACATCCTGACAGTAACGTCTTGATTAGTTGTGCACATGAGCAAGAACAACCTATTTCATCAATCGTTCTCTTTCGTGTGTTACTACCCCGACTGATGACCGCGATTGATGTGGCTTGTCACTGGTTGTATTTTCACCCCCAAGTGTAACATTGTCCTTGACTGGAGGACCCGTCTTCTTTTGGGGGCGTCGATCATTCGACTTGGGAAGCACTTTTGACATTTTAACTTCATCTGCTAAAGTTGTCTTGGCATAAATCACAAGTGTTTTATCATCTCTCGTGACTTCACGAATCACACGTCTCAAGTTGTTCCCTTTAGTAGACTCGCGGACCCCTTGCGGGATGCTCAAACGAGATGCAATTGGAATTCTAGAAGCTGAGATGTTTGACTTGCCGGGACTCTTACGGTGGGTAATCCAAATGTTTCTTCACCGGTACATTGCCTTTATTTCGAACGTGGACCAAGACGACTAAACACTGAAGTTGCCAAATTTCCAGGCTTAATTGTTGTTATCTTAACCGGAGAAGTGAATGAAAGGGGCGGAGAAACCACATTTTGCTAAGGCATGGAAGGCGCCTGTTGTTGGCGGCGATTATTTGTCGGCGGCCAGGAGCGATTTACTCTTACCATTGGCGGCGGCTTAAACTGTCGCTAGCGAGCGGCTGGCTATCTCGGTGAAGGCTGTTGGCGGACTTTTGAGCCGATTTTGATGTCGACCGGGACCCAAATTTTATGATTTTGGGTCGATTCCTTGGTTGATTTGACTCTGCGCCTTACGAACAAGCGGCGTGCGAACAGCGTGCAGCTGAAGCGTGCTCCTTCCTTGTCAATCGGGTCCTTTTGGCGAGAACCCATTCTTCCTTGGGAGGAGTGTTGGCGGATTGAGGTTGGCGTTGTAACTGGCGCCTCTCGATCCGCAGTTAGTGTTGTAATGAACTCCGTCTGTTGATTCCATGGCCTTTGCAAGTTGTCGGGCCATCTTTTGGCGTTGTCTCGGCGAGCCCTCTTCGTCGAGGCGGTTGAATCTTGTTGAATGACTCCTTCTTAAAGGAGTCAGCAGCGAGCTCCGGCTTTGAGATCCACCGGTGTTGTTGAGAGAGAAATGCGCCTCCGTGCAAGCGAGCGAGAATGGTTCGCATCTAGCGAGCGAACCTCCCTCTTAGGAGATGAGATCCTCCGATGTTTACGGGTGAGGAGGACTTGATGAGGAAGAGGAGAGATATTCTTGAACTTGGCTTGATCGAAGAAGTAATCGATCCATCGACCATGAGGTGAAACTTGATTTACAAAGTGCGACACAACGATCTCGGGCTCGAGACCGTTGGCTCCTCAGTGTAGGCCATCGTGTTTGAGTTGAAAGTTGATTTCTTTGTCGCTTCCATTACAAAACTTAAGAAAATTACACTTTAATTTTAGTTACAAAGAACTCTCTCTCTCTCTCTCTCTCTCTCTCTCTCTCTCTCTCTCTCTCTCTCTCTCTCTCTCTCTCTCTCTCTCTCTCTCTCTCTCTCTCTCTCTCTCTCTCTCTCTCTCTCTCTCTCTCTCTCTCTCTCTCTCTCTCTCTCTCTCTCTCTCTCTCTCTCTCTCTCTCTCTCTCTCTCTCTCTCTCTCTCTCTCTCTCTCTCTCTCTCTCTCTCTCTCTCTCTCTCTCTCTCTCTCTCTCTCTCTCTCTCTCTCTCTCTCTCTCTCTCTCTCTCTCTCTCTCTCTCTCTCTCTCTCTCTCTCTCTCTCTCTCTCTCTCTCTCTCTCTCTCTCTCTCTCTCTCTCTCTCTCTCTCTCTCTCTCTCTCTCTCTCTCTCTCTCTCTCTCTCTCTCTCTCTCTCTCTCTCTCTCTCTCTCTCTCTCTCTCTCTCTCTCTCTCTCTCTCTCTCTCTCTCTCTCTCTCTCTCTCTCTCTCTCTCTCTCTCTCTCTCTCTCTCTCTCTCTCTCTCTCTCTCTCTCTCTCTCTCTCTCTCTCTCTCTCTCTCTCTCTCTCTCTCTCTCTCTCTCTCTCTCTCTCTCTCTCTCTCTCTCTCTCTCTCTCTCTCTCTCTCTCTCTCTCTCTCTCTCTCTCTCTCTCTCTCTCTCTCTCTCTCTCTCTCTCTCTCTCTCTCTCTCTCTCTCTCTCTCTCTCTCTCTCTCTCTCTCTCTCTCTCTCTCTCTCTCTCTCTCTCTCTCTCTCTCTCTCTCTCTCTCTCTCTCTCTCTCTCTCTCTCTCTCTCTCTCTCTCTCTCTCTCTCTCTCTCTCTCTCTCTCTCTCTCTCTCTCTCTCTCTCTCTCTCTCTCTCTCTCTCTCTCTCTCTCTCTCTCTCTCTCTCTCTCTCTCTCTCTCTCTCTCTCTCTCTCTCTCTCTCTCTCTCTCTCTCTCTCTCTCTCTCTCTCTCTCTCTCTCTCTCTCTCTCTCTCTCTCTCTCTCTCTCTCTCTCTCTCTCTCTCTCTCTCTCTCTCTCTCTCTCTCTCTCTCTCTCTCTCTCTCTCTCTCTCTCTCTCTCTCTCTCTCTCTCTCTCTCTCTCTCTCTCTCTCTCTCTCTCTCTCTCTCTCTCTCTCTCTCTCTCTCTCTCTCTCTCTCTCTCTCTCTCTCTCTCTCTCTCTCTCTCTCTCTCTCTCTCTCTCTCTCTCTCTCTCTCTCTCTCTCTCTCTCTCTCTCTCTCTCTCTCTCTCTCTCTCTCTCTCTCTCTCTCTCTCTCTCTCTCTCTCTCTCTCTCTCTCTCTCTCTCTCTCTCTCTCTCTCTCTCTCTCTCTCTCTCTCTCTCTCTCTCTCTCTCTCTCTCTCTCTCTCTCTCTCTCTCTCTCTCTCTCTCTCTCTCTCTCTCTCTCTCTCTCTTTGCAATGGCTCTGCTTATCTGATCTCTAATTGCTGATTGCCGATCCCCTGCCCAAGTGGATGTAGGGGGGTATTTATAGTCTTTGGGAAACGTGCCCTCTGAAGAAACACAAATGTCATAAGTGCCCCATACTTTTAGTTAGCCTTGGCGGCTTCCGAGCGCCTCAGCGTAATTTGTCAGCTAGCGGCGGTGTAAGCTACCTAGCGGCGGCGGTATGGCTACCTAAGCTAACTAGCGGCGATGTCGAATCTCATTTGTTGTAACGGTTTCCCTGCTTTTTAGGCACGATTAAATGCCCTAAAATCACGCCTAGTGGGCGTATTTTCAGCGTGTAACCGCCAATTAAAGTAGCTGAACGTCTCTTTGCGTTGATAAAGTCAATTGGGCCCCACCAGCATTGATTTAGACCCTTCAAGAGCTCATTTCAAATATTACGGGTGTCGCCTTTGGCGAGAACCTAAATAATACCTCGCCTTGAGCGAGGCAAAGATGAGGTGTCTCGCCAAAGGACTTGAGCGAGGCAAAGATGAGGTGTCTCGCCAAAGGACTTGAGCGAGGCAAAGATGAGGTGTCTCGCCAAAGGACTTGAGCGAGGCAAAGATGAGGTGTCTCGCCAAAGGACTTGAGCGAGGCAAAGATGAGGTGTCTCGCCAAAGGACTTGAGCGAGGCAAAGATGAGGTGTCTCGCCAAAGGACTTGAGCGAGGCAAAGATGAGGTGTCTCGCCAAAGGACTTGAGCGAGGCAAAGATGAGGTGTCTCGCCAAAGGACTTGAGCGAGGCAAAGATGAGGTGTCTCGCCAAAGGACTTGAGCGAGGCAAAGATGAGGTGTCTCGCCAAAGGACTTGAGCGAGGCAAAGATGAGGTGTCTCGCCAAAGGACTTGAGCGAGGCAAAGATGAGGTGTCTCGCCAAAGGACTTGAGCGAGGCAAAGATGAGGTGTCTCGCCAAAGGACTTGAGCGAGGCAAAGATGAGGTGTCTCGCCAAAGGACTTGAGCGAGGCAAAGATGAGGTGTCTCGCCAAAGGACTTGAGCGAGGCAAAGATGAGGTGTCTCGCCAAAGGACTTGAGCGAGGCAAAGATGAGGTGTCTCGCCAAAGGACTTGAGCGAGGCAAAGATGAGGTGTCTCGCCAAAGGACTTGAGCGAGGCAAAGATGAGGTGTCTCGCCAAAGGACTTGAGCGAGGCAAAGATGAGGTGTCTCGCCAAAGGACTTGAGCGAGGCAAAGATGAGGTGTCTCGCCAAAGGACTTGAGCGAGGCAAAGATGAGGTGTCTCGCCAAAGGACTTGAGCGAGGCAAAGATGAGGTGTCTCGCCAAAGGACTTGAGCGAGGCAAAGATGAGGTGTCTCGCCAAAGGACTTGAGCGAGGCAAAGATGAGGTGTCTCGCCAAAGGACTTGAGCGAGGCAAAGATGAGGTGTCTCGCCAAAGGACTTGAGCGAGGCAAAGATGAGGTGTCTCGCCAAAGGACTTGAGCGAGGCAAAGATGAGGTGTCTCGCCAAAGGACTTGAGCGAGGCAAAGATGAGGTGTCTCGCCAAAGGACTTGAGCGAGGCAAAGATGAGGTGTCTCGCCAAAGGACTTGAGCGAGGCAAAGATGAGGTGTCTCGCCAAAGGACTTGAGCGAGGCAAAGATGAGGTGTCTCGCCAAAGGACTTGAGCGAGGCAAAGATGAGGTGTCTCGCCAAAGGACTTGAGCGAGGCAAAGATGAGGTGTCTCGCCAAAGGACTTGAGCGAGGCAAAGATGAGGTGTCTCGCCAAAGGACTTGAGCGAGGCAAAGATGAGGTGTCTCGCCAAAGGACTTGAGCGAGGCAAAGATGAGGTGTCTCGCCAAAGGACTTGAGCGAGGCAAAGATGAGGTGTCTCGCCAAAGGACTTGAGCGAGGCAAAGATGAGGTGTCTCGCCAAAGGACTTGAGCGAGGCAAAGATGAGGTGTCTCGCCAAAGGACTTGAGCGAGGCAAAGATGAGGTGTCTCGCCAAAGGACTTGAGCGAGGCAAAGATGAGGTGTCTCGCCAAAGGACTTGAGCGAGGCAAAGATGAGGTGTCTCGCCAAAGGACTTGAGCGAGGCAAAGATGAGGTGTCTCGCCAAAGGACTTGAGCGAGGCAAAGATGAGGTGTCTCGCTCAAAGAGAGTGGCGGTTTGACCTTTATAAACCCGATACCTAGGGTTTTGTCGACAACCGAATCCCGCCTTTGAACTTCAAACTCTTCAAAACCTTCTTTTCTCCCCATCCTTAACAAACCCTTTAATCTCTCAAGCCTTCCATTTATTTGAAAACCCTCTTTGATCTAGGGTTTTCGGTTTTCTTGGATTCTTCGGTTTTGGTCAATTTTTCTCCGCAATCGGGCCTCTTCTGCTCCTCTATCAGATCCGAAGCCCCTAAGTCTTTTATCCCTTCTTGCTTTGATTTTCATCAAACCCTAGCTTTTCCCTCAAAAATCATATTTTAACCATGTCTCCTAAGAAATCTCGGGTCTCCAAGGCCAAATCCGTTCCCCAAACCTCGATGTGGAAGAACCGGCGCCTCGTCTTTTGGGGTGAGTTCTTCTCGATATATGCACTTATTTTGGGTTGAAAAGTTTGCATTTTTGTATAAAATCTTCATTTGTTCTCCTTTGCGAGGCATTTGAGAAGAGTCGAGGTCCTCCTTTGTGTGGATTCGGTTAAAACAAGTGTTTTGCATAGCCAAAACACTGCCAAATCAACGAACAAAGCCGATTGTCGTGTTTGCGAGGCGTCGGAACTGTCTCACGCAGGCGAGCGGTTGGGGCTCTCGGCTGTTTCTTACGGCGTTTAAGCTGTCACCATTACGGCGAGTCGTTCGAGAACTCTCCATTGTTGGCGAGCGGTTTGGTATCGGCGCTTGCAAACTGGCACGAAGCTGTCCACTGTGGCGAGCGACTTTTCAGCTACTAGCGAGTCGGTGTCCCAACCTTAACCATTTTGATGTTAATTTTAACCCAAAGACTTATAAGTGTACATGTGCTTTGCGCTTGAGTTTCCCCTACGGCATTTGTTGTTCATGAGCCAAGTGGATTGCACAGCCTGTGTTTTTCTTCTCAAGAGGCCACTAGTGGTGATGCTCCTGCTTTCGGTCCAAATCGCCTCGAGTCTTAGGCGTTAGAACATGGTGATTGTCGGACTTACTTAAGAATGATCACCGACGCCTCATCGACAAAAAATGCCGGATCTACGTATGATGAGGAAGTCCAAATATTTATTCGGGATTCGCTGCGCATCCGAAGCTTTATCTGTTGGTGAACCATGGGCGTATGAAGGTGATGGCTCTCATCTTTATTTACCTCCATTTGCCCGCCATCATTCACTCTTGCGGTTGCGCAATTTATCGGTTAAGAGGAATATGTCACGGAAGTGAAGATTTGGAGCATACCTGCGGATACATCGGCAAAGCCGGTTCAGGTTCTAGCGACAAGAATTATGTTCGCTTTACCCGCATTGTGGGTCGTGACGCCCACCCCATAATGAACTGATGGTCAAAGTGACACATTGAAGAATCGCTGGCCAAAATAGGAAGGAGTTGCTCCTAAGAAATCTCACCGTGCTTCGGTTGGGTACATTCTACCGATCGATGGTGGACACGATGACAACTTACGCTCTCGATCGATGGAGTCGGAACTCAAAGAGATTGATTATATGTTCCCATCCGTATAGCATGTATGGAATTCCTCGGCTCGCATCATTTCCTCGCATTCTTTGGAAATCTACAACCCGTGATACCAACACCTTCCCGACGAAGAATGGGGAATTGGGTCTACCGCTTCATGAGATGATGAAGGTTTCCTGCCTTCCCATGGGTGAAGCACCATATCAAGAATATTTTCCGCCAATCGGCGCATTGAGGGAAATGAAAGAGAAGAAATCACCGCTATGAAATTTTGTGGGAGCCGACTTGCCACTATCAAGCCGCCATAGCAAAGAGACGGAAGGCTAGGAGGCCCGTGGTCGACCATAAGCGGTTCGCCGATTATCTATTCCAACTTAGAGGGTGACGAGGATGTAAGTGAACGTAAAACCTCCACTCCTTCGCCATCAACAAGCCGATTGCCAAGATAAATGCCCAATCCTTCACTACCCCATATGCCGAGGGCAAAATTCCTAAGGGGACGAATTTGAGACTTTCTTGTGGCAGCCTACAAAGCGCATCAAGCCACAAACTCTCTTGGCGGGCTACTTAGCTATCCGGGTTGAAGAAATGTGTAGTCCCGCACAATCTTCGATGCCCCGCCTTTAGAAGTGCTCTTCCCACCGCTGAGTCGGTCACCGGTCGCCGCCTTTCTTCTTCCAAAGAATGGTGGCGATATTCATGGTGGACTCCGACGATAGTCTCCGTTTTCTACATAAGGGTAAAGGGTCTTCTAGCGACATCCCAAATTGCCAAAGTAGAACTACCGTGATACTTATTTGATGGCCCGCTCGTGCTCCATCGCCAGATCTGATGACGCCCCAACATAGTAGATTATGAGTCCTTTATTTACAAATCTTGGAAGAATGCAAGTGGAAAGCGACAATGGTCTCAAGCATCTCGCCAATTCGTAATTGCCAAGAGTTGGGAATTCTTCAAATGTTTCCTAACTTTTCAGCCGATATGATGAAGTTCTTGTAGATGTTGCTGGGCCTAGCGGAAGCCGAACTATTCTGGATCTTGGTTGTTTCCGATGGCTAATGAACATTCGCATTGGTTACCCGATCTTCCCGTGAAGAATTCCTCGCGACATCGAGCCTTATTTCCCATGCCGCTTTCGCGGCTTGGCTACGATCGATCTACATCGGAATCCAAATCGGGAATGAAGACTCATGGAGGTCTTATTGAGGTGCCCGCTACCGGTATTGAACATAAGCGGCCGCACCAATGCCAAGTTGATCTCCTGGCTGCCGAGCGAAGCTTGGATGACTTTCCTATACCGCAAATGGCTCATTGCAGCTAACGCCCCACGGAAGTAGAATATGATAGAGAGCCTACACCAACCCGTGCTTCCCCAAACGAAGCTCGCCTTCAAAGAAATCAAAAGGCAAGAAGAAGGTCGCCCAAGAAGAGAGTGAAGAAGAAGATTTTGACGACACGATCCGAACTTCCAAGAGGAAAGAGAAGAGATTGTTAGATCTGGGGAATCGGATCGGGTGAAGTAGTAATACCTCCTCCTCGCCGCTCTCCAACTCGACGGATGCACCAGCTAGAGCTTCCTCCCGTCCCATCTCCTCCCAAGCCTTTGAAACGGCCTCGAAGAAGGTCGTTTTACCCATCCCAACAGGATGACTGTTGAGACAGGAGAAGAAGAAGAAGAGGAAGAGGAAGCTTCCGACCTCATTTTGAGGAAGAGGGTTCGCACGTCGACGACCGCTCCTTCCCCGACATCAATTGTCGAGGCGTTCACTGGACAAAGCTGCGCCTGACCTCGGCGTCCAATTTCTCCAACTTTTGAGGTGGCCGGCACTGATCTTCCACTTGGGGGAGAAGGTAAAATTTTGTTAACTTAAACTTTATTATTCTGTTTGTGACTGATATTTATTATTTCATTCTCTTTTCTCAGTTCCCTCTGAAGAAGGTGAGATTCGGGCTGAACCTTCTCCCCCGCCGGCGTTTATTTATGAAGAGTCGGGTTTCGCGACGCTAGTACCTGAAACTATGGACGAAGGTACTTTAGATACTGCTGCCGACGCGGATATTGACATGCCTCATGTTCCCGAAACTGTCATCGCAGGTACGAATACCTCCTCTGGATGGCGGCTCCAAGTATTGAAAGAATCCGACTTTGTTCCCCCGCTAATCGCTAATGCGCTTCATATTCTTTTAGAAAAATTTCAAGAAATGGGCGCCAGTGTCAGTCAAGCGGAGCCGAGTCTTGGTATGAAATTTGAACTTTACTTTGTTCTCCCTTCCTTGTACTGAATAACTAACACATTGTAGCTGCAGTGATGGAGGAACAAACTGATGGAGAAACAGCTTCAGGCGGGACGCTTGATAAGACTACTGAATCCACGGAACCGGCTCAGGATGTATATATACTATTTTTTTAGTATACATTAATATCTATTTACCAACACTCGGTATGTGTCGCTGTCGCCATAGGTGAAGAACCAATGCAAACTGAGCCTGCACATGAAGAGGGTTTCGAGGAATCGTCTGAACAAGGCTTAAGTCAGATGATCTCCGTTTCTGAGTCTGATCACATTTTGATTGAAGAGATGTTGTCGGAACAGGCTCAGAAGGAATCTCTTGTGGATATCAGCTCTTCCGCAGGTTTGCGCTTTATAATTCCAATCCTCTTAATCATTTCATTGACATTTGATACTTAATGATATTTTTGTTTGTAGATCCCATTGCCACCATTATGGAACAAGCTTCGATTCCCGACTTCGAGGCTCGACCGACCGTCTTCCAAACCGAGTCCATTATTGTATCAACTGTTGCTGAGAGTTTGCTCGTTCAACCTGGACCACCAACTATTCAAGCCGAACTTGAATCAGTTTCGGTGGTTCACGAAGCTGATCAACCAACTACGGAGCAAACAACTCAGGTTGAAAGTTTTATCATCCAACCTGAGCCACCGGCTATCCAACCTGAAGTTGAATCAACTCCGGTGATTCCCCAAGCTGGATTCATGAGTGTGGAAACAATACCTGCTGGAGGATCCTCCAGCCGTATCGGTACATCTCCCAATTTTGCTTCTTATGAAAGTTTAAGCATTTAAGACTTTCAGAAACTAACATTTCTTCTTCTACAGTGCCTTCTTCAGTATTGTATGACACGATCAAGGCGTTGATGTCGGATGAGGACCCGGAGAAGGCGGTGATAAATGCGGAGCTCGAAGGGTTCATCTTTCTACTGAAGAATGTTATCGAGAAAGTCACAACCAAGGGCTTCTCTCTTAGTTCTTTCAAACGGCTTCTTGATCGACGTGTGGCGCCCATAAGGGAAGAGGGCTTTTCTCGATTTAGCGGACTCTATCACGTAAGACTTAGCTCAATTAGAGCAAGAATTAGAGAGCTTCGTAAACTACGGTCCAAGGTGCCTCTTCTTACATTTCTTCTGATTGAATCCATCAAGCAAGCTCGAAGTTGTTTAAAGGTCACAAGAAGAGCTACGAAGTGCAAGCCCAATCAACGCATAAGGGCCAATCTACATAGGCGGAATGAGGCCATGCCAATTGATCCGCTCAAGAGAGGCTAAGATCTTGAGATTGCTCGCCTGAAGAAGGCTTTGGAAGATGCTGAGGAGGCTCACGCTCTTTTGAAGATCGACTTGGCCAGCTCAGAGAAGACTCGCTCAAAATTAGCCGAGCAATTGAAAGCATCCGATGAGAGATCTACTGAACTGGATCGAAAGATCATTCAACTTCTAACCCTCAACGATGCGTCAAAAGCCCTTCTCGAGAGAGAATTAGAAGAAAAATATCAGTCAACTCTAATTAGAAGAACTAATCCGGCCAATTATCTTCATAGAACACTTTTGTTAGCTTTTGCCAACACTTTGTAATTCATTTTTTCATGAAATAAAATTTCTTTTATTATGTTTCATCTATTCTGTTGTGAATAAATAAACATAATTTCAATAGGATTTTTGGCAAACCCTCAGCCCTCAACGGATTTGATATGCCTTTACCAACCACCGTTTGAGTTGGGCTAGTATGTAGATTATCTAAGTCCGTTCTACATATAACGTTGTGCTAAAAGAATAAATTCTCTCAGACTTTGTACTACGATATTGAACAAGTCGACTTTATCAATTATCACGGAAATTGATTACCCGGCGCGTGTGTTAGACGCTGACTTATTCCCGATTTAAGGACAGGAATAACGCCTACTACGCATAAATAGACGTAGATTTAGCAAATAATGAAACCAACTATGTATTGAATATATAAACTTTTGAATTGTGTCTTCTCTTGGGGCTTAAAACGAACCCTATTGTGTGTTTTCTTGGGGCTTAAAACGAACCCTATTGTGTGTTTTCTTGGGGCTTAAAATGAACCCTATTGTGTGTTTTCTTGGGGCTTAAAATGAACCCTATTGTGTGTTTTCTTGGGGCTTAAAACGAACCCGTTGTGTTTTCTCTTGGGGCTTAAAATGAACCCTATTGTGTGTTTTCTTGGGGCTTAAAACGAACCCGTTGTGTTTTCTCTTGGGGCTTAAAACGAACCCTATTGTGTGTTTTCTTGGGGCTTAAAACGAACCCTATTGTGTGTTTTCTTGGGGCTTAAAACGAACCCTATTGTGTCTTCTCTTGGGGCTTAAAACGAACCCTATTGTGTGTTTTCTTGGGGCTTAAAATGAACCCTAATTCATGAAAGAAATTAATAATAGGTGTTAATATTATCTATGACTTCAATCGCTTAAGATTTTCAAATTAATAAGAGCTTAGTGAATGTGACTTGTTCACAAGTCTAATCATTCAATAATACGAACGGATTATCCCAATACATTAGGGATAATATATCTTCGTGAACTTTCCGTTAATTGGCATCATTAACTTGTCACCATCTTGAGTGATCAAGCGATATGCTCCATTTGAGTAGACCGTATCAATTATAAACGGTCCTTCCCATTTAGGCCGAATTTGCCTTTCTTCTTGGAATTAAGAATCATTGGTCGTAGGGCCAGTACAAGTCTCCCTCCTTGAAACTCCGATACCGGACTTTCTTGTTAAAGGCTTTGGAAATTCTGGCTTGGTATAACTCAATCTGTTGCTGAGCTCCCAAGCGTTTCTCATCTAACATCTCAAGCTCCTCAAGACGCTTTTGATATTGTTCGTCGCTTGTCATCCCTATCGCAAGGGCTACACGAAGTGACGGAATTTGTATCTCTAGAGGAAAAACGGCTTCACATCCGTATACCAAGGAATATGGTGTGAATCCTGTTGGTGTTCGAACTGTGGTGCGGTATGCCCAAAGAGCTTCACCAAGTTTATCATCCCAATCGCGTTTATTGGTTTTGACTAGCTTTGCTAAGATCTTAATGATAGTCTTATTGAAGGCTTCAGCTAAACCATTTGTAGTGGGATTATAAGCTGTGGACGAGACGTCTTGTATTCTGAACTTGTCGCAGAATCTAACAAAGGCGTTGCTGATGAACTGAGGACCATTGTCATGCACAATTCGTCTCGGAACACCATATCGATAGATAATATGGTGTTTAATGAATTTGATGACAGTGCTCGTCTTGACTTCTTTGAGCGGAATTGCTTCAGCCCATTTAGAGAAATAGTCGGTAATCGCTAAAATAAAGCGATCACCTTTTGCTGACGGGGGAAATATAGGTCCTACCACATCCATTCCCCATGTTTCAAACGGCCAAGAAGTAGCTGACGGATGTAGATCTTCTGGCGGCTGATGCATGTAATTTGCATGTATTTGACACGCGTGACATCGCCTCGCAGATTCGACAGCATCTCTAATCATGGTCGGCCAATAATAGCCTAATCTTTTTAGTCTATCTCCCAGCTTAGGACCAGGTTGATGCGCACCGCAAGTGCCATCATGAGCTTCTTTAAGTGCCTCTTCCGCTTCCTCGGTCGAAAGACACCGGAGTAACAATCCATCATATGTACGACGATAAAGTGTTCGAGATGCTGCGTTGTAGTAGAATCTCGGCGCTCTTCTTCGGATAGATTCCTTTCTTTTACATCTTCCGTAAAATACCATGTAAGACATAATCTATAATCGAAAGCCAATCTCAAGCTCGGGTCCCGCTGAAGTAGCATGTGCTTCTTTGACACCCAAAATATATTCGGTATGAAAAGTTGGTGTGTCCTCACAAAGGACGAACCGCTCGCTTGAGGGGTTGCGCCAATGAAATGCCAATGCCGCTAACGACGCATAAGCGCTCAAGCCGTGGTATATATTCGATGAAGAAACTTTTGAATGATTCGCCATCTCTATTGTCGCTTTATGATATGGGATTAAATCGATTTCTAACTTCATAGTCTCCGCTAATTTGCTTAACTATGAGTTGTGAATTCAACGCCGAGATATTCGACCCCAAATTTTTAGCAAAACCGAGCCCAATAAGTAACGCATTGTATTCGCCACATTATTAGAGCACGGTTCACTCAACGAATAAGCCCGAGGCATCACATGTTTCTCCTGGGAAACTAAGACAACTCCGACTCCGGCTGAAATCTTAGAACATCCAGGAGCACTCGCCACATTGGTTGCGCGGGACGCCCGTCGAAGTATAATTGCCACACATATCCATGAGAAGTGTGATTGACCTCAGAGGTTTCACGTAAATCTTCATAAAGTATAGCTTTATGTTGGCCCAGTCGCGGCTAGAAGATCACAAATCGCTTGTCCCTTCACCGACTTCGTTGTTTGAAGTGGATGTCGATATAAAGGAGTAATGCCCATCTCGCTAATCGCCAATTCAAAGAAGCCGGTTGTGTCATGAATACTGAATTGGGTTAACATCCGAGATGACATGTATCGCCCGTCCACCGTGTAATGACGCATTTTCTCGAGTGCAAATACCAAAGCTAGGCATTCTTTCTCGATATCGATATCGGATTCACCACCATTGTCCGACTCAAATAGTATACCGCTTGTTCGCGGACCGTATCATCATCTTGTGCTAATAAAGCACTTAATGAATGGTTGGTCGCCCGACGAAATCAAGAACGCCTTCCCGATTTCGTGCGACGAGAACAGAGGATTTGATAGATATATTTTAATATCTTCAAAAGCCTTCGACAAGCATCATCCCAAACTAATGAAACACCCTTCTTGGCTAGCTTGGAGAACGGCCGACACTTGCCCGCAAGGTTCAAATAAACCGCCTTATGTAAGCCAATCTCCTTGCAACCCTCTCGAAGTTCTTTGAGATTCTTCGGGTTGTAACTCATTAATCGCTTCACCTTGTCCGATCAATATGAATTCCCTTTGACGTGACGACAAAACCAAGGAATTTACCACTGGCCATTCCTAAGAATGACTTAGTTGGATTCATCTTCAATTGATGACCCCGCATAAGTTCAAATACCGTCCTGAGATCTTTAATATGATCGCTCTTATCCCGCCACTACTAAATCGCCAACATAGCATTCGACGGTCTTTCTTAGATGATCCTCAAAAATATTTGTCATTGCCCGCTGATAAGTAGCTCTGCGTTCTTGGACCAAAGGGCATAACGGTATAACAAAAGATGCCGAGAGGCGTCCGAAATGAGGTATGTTTCTCATCGTCGGGATGCATCTTGATTTGATTATATCCAGAGAACCCATCCATAAATGACATTCTTTCAAACCCGCACGTATTATCTATGATGACATCTGTGATGGGGAGTGGAAAGTCATCTTTAGGGCATGCCAAGTTTAGATCTCTGAAATCGATGCAAATTCTAATTGTCCCATTCTTTTTTAGAACAGGAACAATATTTGCCACCCAATCTGGATGTTGCTCTTCCCTGATAAAGCCCGATTTTATGAGTTTAACTTCACCACGATTGCTTCCATGATTTGTGGACTAAATCTTCGCCGTTGTTGTTTCACGTGTTTAGATTCCGCTTGATATTAAGTCGGTGCATCGCTACTCGATCAAGCCGTGCATGTCTTCATAATTCCGTGCTAATACATCAATATATTCCTAACAAGAGAAATCAATTCCTCTTTTTCTTCCGAGGAAGACTACCACTCACTTAATATGGGTTTCGGATTATCTTCATCACCCATATTAACTTGAACAAGCTGTATCTTGGTGGGCGGCTCTCTTTGTTCAAACCTATCGCCGAACTGAACATTCAGATGGAAAGTCCAAGGGTCTTCCCATTCTGGTAAATAATCGTCTTCTTCAAACTGTGCAGGACTTATTGTGGTCATATTGGACATTAGCCCCTTGAACACTTCACCAAGACTAAAATCGAATCGGTGAAGAATCGGCGGTGTCATGATCATCAATTTGCCAACAAAGATTCGCCGAGGATGAAGAAACATAGCCCGCACTTTTATATTCATAATAACGACGGGCTTTCCTTCAACATGAGAGGGTCGAGGCGGAATCCGAACACCGCGTCCGAAACCAAGACCGGGTCCGTGTACGAAGTTATATCCCCATTTCTTCATGTAATGGTGCGCTTGTGAGCTATATTTGGAAAAATGTTTGCACGGATCGTCGTTGCTATCTTCAGATTCCTCACAATAATCTTGTGGTGGAGATTTTCTTCCTTTTCTAAAGATTGTTTGCTTTGCATCTTTCAAAGGAAGGAGGAATGTTGATCCCGTCGAACTTTGAAGGCATTTCTTCACCTGGTTCAACGATGAGAGTGGTACATGTACATCATGATCCCTGTACAATTCCTGCATTACAGTATCAACACTACGTACATACTCTAAATCGTCATTTATTATATGTTCATCGGCAAGCTGCTAGTTACAACTTTCTCCTGACGATTCAGATCCGTCAAGATCGATTACAAGAGGTTCGATGTTATTAAATACAAAGTTTCCATCGTAATCGAGCCCGGCCTCGGTATCAGCTTCATTACCGCTGTCCGTACCCTGGGCCGATGGTTCAGTATCGGATTCAGCACCATACAAAAGAGAGTCAGTAAAATAATTTTCTAACCCCTTGAATGGTTGCTTATCCGCGACCACCGTCTTGACCACATTATCAGTGTCGACATACTTCAAGCACTGATGTAATGTGGATGGGACTATAAGGCTACCGTGGATCCAAGGTCGACCCAATAGTAGGTTATACGAAGTCTCTGCATCGATTACATAACATGTAACCTCGATTTGAGATCTCCAAGCCGCACTTTATCCGATTTTACTCAAAGGTCCGGACCGCTGGTATTAAATCCATAAATCACCGTGCCGTAGAAGCCAACTTGCTAGCCTAATTTCAAGATGATACATCAACCGAGTGGCATAATGTCGACCGCAGATCCGTGATCAACTTGAACTCGCTGACGCTAATCGAGCCAATGTACCCAGTGAAATATAATGGCCTGTCGTGCTTCGAATTTTTCACCTGCATATCCTCTCGGGTAAAGGTTATGCAAGGGAATTGTGTTGCTGCCAAGTTGCAGTGTTCGGTCTTCTCCGGAACCTGCTTGACTTGAGTGATAAAAGCTTCTGAATCAGCTAAAGCTTCCTGTAAGGCTTCTCTAGTCTCTTTAGAAAGACGTAGTAACTCGTAAAGAGTTATCCTCGCTGGAATGTTGGCCAACTGGGTCATAACGTCGAAATGATATGATGAGCCTGAACTTCCCGGTTTGTCCCTCCTAATTGGATGATTAAATCGGGACTGCCTCGGGACTTGCACCTCTTGAGGTTGTTTATCTTTCCGCTTGGTTGTATCCTCCTTAGCTACTTCCTGCTGCTTTTCAGATTGTGTAGGTGGAGTCATTGCCACCCCCAGTTCCGTTAGAGTTTTGGCATTCGAATCGGAATTCTCGGGGTATTGATAACTGAATTTATGCCCACTTCTGGTAGCATAAGCCGGGTTACCTTCACACAGAACTTCATGTTCATTTTCATAGATGACGAAATAGTTGGAGCTTTTTCGTCACCCTCTTCCGGAATTGCCGAAATATGAGCACAGAGCTTGCCTTTACGCTTGGACTTCCGTGTTGAAGAAGACCCCGTCCATTGCTCATCTTGAAGAAGATCCGATGAATCCACGATGCCGCCGTTAGATTGTATGATACCAATCATTTCGACATTGCCCATGCGGATCATCATTGACCGCTTTGATTTTAACCTCGTGGACAATCTTCTCGTAGTATGGCATGGGTGGTAGAGATCCAAAGTTGATGGCCACCATATTTGAGCCAACTTTCTTCTCTTTCCTCGCCGTTATGATTCCCGCATCGATTAGAGCTTGAATTTTGTCTTTAAGTACAAAACAACTCTTGGTTGGATGATGGACCCTTCTGTGGTAGGCACAATACTTGGGGTCTGAGGTCTTGTTAGCCTCCTCTTGATTTGTGATTGGAGGCAATTTGATCTTGTTGTTATCCAAGAGGTATTTGAAGATAACTGGCACTTCTTCCTCTTTGAAAGTATAGCTCTTTTGGAACCTAGTATCCGGAGCCTTCTGCAATTCTTGAGGTTTTTGTTGAAACCTCAATTGTGGTTGCTGCTGTTGTGACGCTTGTGGTTGCTGTTGGAATGCCTGATTTGCTTCAACAGCATTAGCTTGCGCCTTTCCTTTGCCACGGGCACAAAATTCGCTTGAGGGAACCGCTAGGGTTCGCTTCTCTCATTCTTCTTCCTTCTGATGAATCGTTCCGCTTCTTCACTATTGAGTTTCAATTCTTTCCAAGTGGTTGGTGGTGCAACTCCCACGACTTCCAACAACTCTATAGAAAGATTATTGTGGCAAGTCTTCAATATGAACTCTTCAGTAATTGGATCTCTGCAATTCATAGCTTTATTGCGGAACCGCTTAACGAAGGTGTCGATTGTCTCCCCATCTTTCTGCTTCTCGTCTAGGAGAGTTCCAATGGAAACTTCTGTGTCATCATCAAAGAAGTTACTGAGAAAAGAGCTTTCCATGTCATTCCAACAGTTAATGCTCCCAGCTTTGAGTCTTCGATACCAATCGAAGGCAGCTCCCCGAAGGGTACCGACGAATGACCGAATCATCAAAGGCTCATTTCCCGAGATCACCCCCAAATGAGACTTGAAATAGATCAAGTGCTGTGTAGGCGAACCCCTCCCGTCAAAAGGTGTGAAATTAATCAAACTGAATTTCGGCGGGTAAGGGATTGAATCCCACTCTCTCGGATATGGACACGGGATGCCGGTCTTCTTAACCTCGTGAGCAGACATTAAAGCATTAATTTTGCCTTCAAGCTCCTTCATCTTTTCATTTTCATCCTCGCCTTGTTTTGGATGATTCCCAGTAAGAGGGATCGAGACATTTCCGCTTTGGGTAGCTTAACGCTTTTCTTAGGAGGTTTATCGGCATAAATGTGTTCATCTATCTCCGAATCACTGTCTTCGACATTATGGGCATTATGGTGAGTAACTCCACCTTGTTGACTGGTTTCAGGCTATTGACTGGACCCAGGTTGTGCAATCGTATGGGTTTGCAACTCCCTCATCTGTTGCATGGCTAGCTCCATCTCTGTTCTCATTTCGGCCTTAAGCTCTTCTCTTTGCTTGGCTAAGGCTTCTTGTAACATTTGAGCCAGGACATCGGGAGTAATGGTGAAAGCCTCCCTATGGTGACGACTCATACTTGAAACAGTATCGTCTGAAGCTATTGCTGAGCAGGCGTCGGAAATTTCATCTTCGGATGATTCTCCTTCATGCATTCTTCTATAGTCAATGCGTCGCGTAGCTCGCAATTGCAATCGGGACATTCTCTGGGAAATCTGAGAACTAACTCTTCCTCCAGGGGTAAAGTCTGGATCTTCATCATTTGCCGGTCTTTTCCCTTTATTTACCATGTTAATAGTAACTTCGTGAAGTTCATCGGTTCGATGGCGATCTTCTTTCTTCGGGTCGTGTTGACTCGGCCAAATCTTCCGCTGTCGGCAAGGAAAGCCTCTCAATAATCAAGCTCTTTGTGGTTGAGCGCTTGATTCGAATGTGCACATCCCGACAAGAACGCCTTGATTAGTTGTGCACATGAGCAAGAACAACCTATTTCATCAATCGCTCTTCGTGTTACTACCCCTACCGATGACACAGCTTGATGTGGCTTGTCATCGGTTGTATTTTCACCCCAAGTGTAACATTGTCCTTGACCGAGGACCCGCTTTGGGGCCGATCATTCGACTTGGGAAGCACTTTTGACATTTTAACTTCATCTGCTAAAGTTGTCTTGGCATAAATCACAAGTGTTTTATCATCTCTCGTGACTTCACGAATCACACGTCTCAAGTTGTTCCCTTTAGTAGACTCGCGGACCCCTTGCGGGATGCTCAAACGAGATGCAATTGGAATTCTAGAAGCCTGAGATGTTTCAGCTTGCTCAGGACTCTTCTGGACTGGGTAATCCAAATGTTTCTTCACTGGTACATTGCCTTTATTTCCTGCCGTGGACCAAGACGACTAAACACCGGTTGCCAAATTTCCAGGCTTAATTGTTGTTATCTTAACCGGAGAAGTGAATGAAAGGGGCGGAGAAACCACATTTTTGCTAAGGCATGGAAGGTACCATTGTTGGCGGCGATTCGGCTTCGGCCCGGCGAGGCAGTTTACTACCTATTGTTGGCGAGGCGGCTTAAGCTGTCGCTAGCGGCGGCTCAGTATCTCGGTGAAGGCTGTTGGCGGACTTTTGAGCCGATTTTGATGTCGACTTCGACCCAAATTTTATGATTTTGGGTCGATTCCTTGGTTGATTTCGACTCGCGCTTTAACAACGCACGCGGCACGAGCAACGCGCACGGCGCTTTTGGCGCGTTCTTCCTTGTCAATCGGGTCCTTTTGACGAGAACCCATTCTTCCTTGGGAGGAGTGTTGGCGGATTGAGGTTGAGGCGTTGTAACTTGCCGACGCCTCATCACGCCGAAGTTCGTGTTGTAATGAACTCCGCCTGCTGATTCCATGGCCTTTGCAAGTTGTCCGCCATCTTTTGACGTTGTCTCGACGAGCCCTCTTCGCCGAGCGTTGAGATCTTGTTGAATGACTCCTTCTTCAAAGGAGTCAACTTGAGCGAGCTCCCGCTTTGAGATCCACCGGTGTTGTTGAGAGGAAATCGCCCGCCGCAAGCAAACGAGAATCGCGCATCACAACGTAACGAACCTCCCTCTTAGGAGATGAGATCCTCCGATGTTTACGGGGTGAGGAGGACTTCGATGAGGAAGAGGAGAGATATTCTTCAACTTGGCTTGATCGAAGAAGTAATCCATCCATCGACCATGAGGTCGGCTTGATCGCCGCAAGGTCGCGACACAACGATCTCGGCTCGAGACCGTTGGCTCCCACTGTGGTCGCCATCGTGTTTGAGTTGAAAGTTGATTTCTTTGTCGTTTCCATTACAAAACTTAAGAAAATTACACTTTAATTTTTAGTTACAAAGAAATTTTAAATAACTCTCTCACAAACTCGAACAAAAGACACTACAAGTGTAGATCTCCTATTTTCGTGGGACTTTACCTGTGCCGGGGACGCGTATTCCGTGGACCACCGAGCAACGATCGTCGAATCGACGGAGTTTAGTTAATGCTTCGCAAAGGAAACAAGAACTTAAGTAAATATCTTAGCAAAGTAAGATATCTACTCTTCTCAAGAATAAGTCAAAGCTTAAACTCGAGGAATCTCCACGTAGATCGTGTTCTTGAACTCCGGAAGCTTGGATTCTCTCTCTCTCTCTTTGCAATGGCTCTGCTTATCTGATCTCTAATTGCTGATTGCCGATCCCCTGCCCAAGTGGATGTAGGGGGGTATTTATAGTCTTTGGGAAACGTGTCCTCTGAAGAAACACAAATGTCATAAGTGCCCCATACTTTTAGTTAGCGCGTACCGAATCGCCTCAGGCCAAGTCGTCTCGCTAACCGGCGAGTAGGGCGCCTCGCTAGCGGCAGGCAGATACGCCTCGCTAACTAGCGAGGCAAAGGTCGGATCTCCACCGTTGTAACGGTTTTCCCGCTTTTAGGCACGATTAAATGCTCCTAAAATCACGCCTAGTGGGCGTATTTTCAGCGGTAACCCCAATTAAAGTAGCTGAACGCCTCTTTGCGCTGATAAAGTCAATTGGGCCCCACCAAAGATTGATTTAGACCCTTCAAGAGCTCATTTCAATATTCGGTGTCTCGCCTTTGGCGAGACACAGTAAGTACTCGCCTTTAGCGAGACACATCAATGTGTCTGCTGGTGAAGAGCACACTAATGTCTTAACGTGAGACACAAAAGATGTCTCGTAGCGAGGCACAAACAAGTGTCTCGCAACAGACACAAGAAAGTGTCTCGCTTGTAGCGAGGCACAAACAAGTGTCTCGCAACAGACACAAGAAAGTGTCTCGCTTGTAGCGAGGCACAAACAAGTGTCTCGCAACAGACACAAGAAAGTGTCTCGCTTGTAGCGAGGCACAAACAAGTGTCTCGCAACAGACACAAGAAAGTGTCTCGCTTGTAGCGAGGCACAAACAAGTGTCTCGCAACAGACACAAGAAAGTGTCTCGCTTGTAGCGAGGCACAAACAAGTGTCTCGCAACAGACACAAGAAAGTGTCTCGCTTGTAGCGAGGCACAAACAAGTGTCTCGCTAACAAATAGACACAAGAAAGTGTCTCGCTTGTAGCGAGGCACAAACAAGTGTCTCGCAACAGACACAAGAAAGTGTCTCGCTTGTAGCGAGGCACAAACAAGTGTCTCGCAACAGACACAAGAAAGTGTCTCGCTTGTAGCGAGGCACAAACAAGTGTCTCGCAACAGACACAAGAAAGTGTCTCGCTTGTAGCGAGGCACAAACAAGTGTCTCGTGATATGGCGAGACACAATCCTCCCTGTTGACTTCTTGAGATTTTGACGACGTTGTCCTTCGATCTTCTCATGATTTAGTCATATTTGAGGTTCTTCAGCAATTTTTGATGCCTACACTATGCTGCACTCATGTAGAGCCTAGGGATATCGTCTTTTTGAATGTGATTTCTCATGCTCCTTGTGCTTGGCAAGAAATTCTTGAATGGATGAGGAAAACTATGAGAGGAAGCTCAGTTATCTCTGCATTCAAAAAGCTATTGCTGCAGCCTATTTGTATTATGTGTTGAATGCTAGAAACAGGGAGATTTAATTTCTCAGCAGAAAGAAGTCCCTGTGGAAGAATGTTTGCAGCCTATCATTTTTTCAGGTCAATATAATGTACAGAAGGGTAGTAAAGCTTAAAGATACAAAGTTCAATCATACCTGGTGTAAGGCTAAGGGGATTGAGCCAAAGTTTATGTTGAGAAGATCTGTGACCTGAGTATTTCATTTCCGTGCAGATCAGCT
This sequence comes from Asparagus setaceus, assembly GCA_012295165.1. Taxonomy (NCBI): domain Eukaryota; kingdom Viridiplantae; phylum Streptophyta; class Magnoliopsida; order Asparagales; family Asparagaceae; genus Asparagus; species Asparagus setaceus. The sequence continues at coordinate 92,324,269 of CM022701.1, forward strand.
ATGTGTTTTGAGTTTTTTCTGTAGATTTGAGTCTTTAGTCTATATTTTCTCCTGAGTTGTTTTTTTGGTGTGGTTTTGCTGAGACTTGAGTGGTAAATGTGGATATATATATAGCCCATTATTAAACATAAACAGTTTTCTTCTTCATTTCATTACCGGTAATAAGAATATCTCGCTTACCAAAAAAAAGGTGCAGATTAAAGGAACAACTTTTAATCAAGGATGTACTCTTTGTAAACTGTAAATGTAAATTAGTGACATGTTTAAAATATTTTGAAACAAGGATCTTACATTGTAAACAATGATCATAAAATGCTCATGTGACCAAGTGATTCTTTTTACAGAAAATCTCTTCACTCCTCATTGATTTTGTTGGGCGCGCGGACCGCGGAACCGTCGAGAGAAACCACCACAAACGGAAAGCTAAAAAACACAATAAAAGAGTAAAGACACGAGATTTACGTGGTTCGGCAAGTTGCCTACGCCCACGGGTAAGGAGGGGATTTTCACTAATAGAAAGAGAGAATACACAGATTAGTCGACTACAACTCATATTAGTCGACTAATGCATCAGATTAGTCGACTACAACTCATATTAGTCGACTAATGCATCAGATTAGTCGACTACAACTCATATTAGTCGACTAATGCATCAGATTAGTCGACTAATGCATCAGATTAGTCGACTACAACTCATATTAGTCGACTAATGCATCAGATTAGTCGACTACAACTCATATTAGTCGACTAATGCATCAGATTAGTCGACTACAACTCATATTAGTCGACTAATGCATCAGATTAGTCGACTACAACTCATATTAGTCGACTAATGCATCAGATTAGTCGACTACAACTCATATTAGTCGACTAATGCATCAGATTAGTCGACTACAACTCATATTAGTCGACTAATGCATCAGATTAGTCGACTACAACTCATATTAGTCGACTAATGCATCAGATTAGTCGACTACAACTCATATTAGTCGACTAATGCATCAGATTAGTCGACTACAACTCATATTAGTCGACTAATGCATCAGATTAGTCGACTACAACTCATATTAGTCGACTAATGCATCAGATTAGTCGACTACAACTCATATTAGTCGACTACAACTCATATTAGTCGACTAATGCATCAGATTAGTCGACTACAACTCATATTAGTCGACTAATGCATCAGATTAGTCGACTACAACTCATATTAGTCGACTAATGCATCAGATTAGTCGACTACAACTCATATTAGTCGACTAATGCATCAGATTAGTCGACTACAACTCATATTAGTCGACTAATGCATCAGATTAGTCGACTACAACTCATATTAGTCGACTAATGCATCAGATTAGTCGACTACAACTCATATTAGTCGACTAATGCATCAGATTAGTCGACTACAACTCATATTAGTCGACTAATGCATCAGATTAGTCGACTACAACTCATATTAGTCGACTAATGCATCAGATTAGTCGACTACAACTCATATTAGTCGACTAATGCATCAGATTAGTCGACTACAACTCATATTAGTCGACTAATGCATCAGATTAGTCGACTACAACTCATATTAGTCGACTAATGCATCAGATTAGTCGACTACAACTCATATTAGTCGACTAATGCATCAGATTAGTCGACTACAACTCATATTAGTCGACTAATGCATCAGATTAGTCGACTACAACTCATATTAGTCGACTAATGCATCAGATTAGTCGACTACAACTCATATTAGTCGACTAATGCATCAGATTAGTCGACTACAACTCATATTAGTCGACTAATGCATCAGATTAGTCGACTACAACTCATATTAGTCGACTAATGCATCAGATTAGTCGACTAATGCATCAGATTAGTCGACTACAACTCATATTAGTCGACTAATGCATCAGATTAGTCGACTACAACTCATATTAGTCGACTAATGCATCAGATTAGTCGACTACAACTCATATTAGTCGACTAATGCATCAGATTAGTCGACTACAACTCATATTAGTCGACTAATGCATCAGATTAGTCGACTACAACTCATATTAGTCGACTAATGCATCAGATTAGTCGACTACAACTCATATTAGTCGACTAATGCATCAGATTAGTCGACTACAACTCATATTAGTCGACTAATGCATCAGATTAGTCGACTACAACTCATATTAGTCGACTAATGCATCAGATTAGTCGACTACAACTCATATTAGTCGACTAATGCATCAGATTAGTCGACTACAACTCATATTAGTCGACTAATGCATCAGATTAGTCGACTACAACTCATATTAGTCGACTAATGCATCAGATTAGTCGACTACAACTCATATTAGTCGACTAATGCATCAGATTAGTCGACTACAACTCATATTAGTCGACTACAACTCATATTAGTCGACTAATGCATCAGATTAGTCGACTACAACTCATATTAGTCGACTAATGCATCAGATTAGTCGACTACAACTCATATTAGTCGACTAATGCATCAGATTAGTCGACTACAACTCATATTAGTCGACTAATGCATCAGATTAGTCGACTACAACTCATATTAGTCGACTAATGCATCAGATTAGTCGACTACAACTCATATTAGTCGACTAATGCATCAGATTAGTCGACTACAATACAGATTAGTCGACTACAACTCATATTAGTCGACTAATGCATCAGATTAGTCGACTACAACTCATATTAGTCGACTAATGCATCAGATTAGTCGACTACAACTCATATTAGTCGACTAATGCATCAGATTAGTCGACTACAACTCATATTAGTCGACTAATGCATCAGATTAGTCGACTACAATGCCTAGTAATGACTCTCTGGACTGGCTTGTCTTGTGCATGTTTTGTGCATGTTCTACAATTCTCCACCTCGCACATCATTTGATTTACCTCAAATTTTGGACTAACACCGTAAGAACACCAAGAACATCTAGAGAGATCTTCATCACCAATCCAGCCAATCCACCAAGGCCACTACACCGCTGTCGCCACGCATCTCCACCGGATCAAGCTCATCGTAGTTCACCTCAAATCATCTCCACCTTACCCATTACCAAGGACCATGCCCTCTTGGGCAAATCAACACGGTTGATTTGAAGCAAGTCTAAGCAATGCTTAAACTTACTACCAGGACCACCTTGGTTAACATGTCCGCTGGATTCTCATTCGTGTGCACCTTCATGAGAGAAATATCACCTTCCTCTATGACATCCCATACAAAATGATACCGACATCGATATGCTTGGTACGAGCATGATGAACTTGATTCTTCGCCAAGTGAATTGCACTCGACCGCCACACCACAAGTTCACGCTCGCCAATCCCCAAATCGCCTAGAAGACCCCATAACCACAAGGCTTCCTTCACTCCTCTCGTCATAGCCATGTACTCACTCTCAGAGTAGAAAGTGTCATCAGAGTCTGTAACATCGACGCCAACTAACCGGAGCTCTATGTATCTTAAATACATAACTCGTAGTAGATCGCCGCCTATCTAGATCGCCGCATAATCGAGTCCACAAACCCGCCAACTGACATGTTTCTCCACCAAAACACGCACTCAGACAACGGTACCCTTTAAGTACTGAGGACCCACTTCACCGCTTCCCGCGCTTTTCCGGATTCTCCATGAATCTACGACCACACTAACCGCCAGGAAATATCTCGGGCGTACACACCATTGCATACATTAAACCGCCAACCGCACTAGCATAGGGAACACGCCCATGTGCTTCTTCCAGAGTGGGAGATTGATTACCGTAAAGCCTAAAGTGTGGAGCCAATGGAGTCACCACCGACTTAGCACTTTGTATCCCGAACCTCGCGACACCCGCCTATGTAGCCCTTCGACTCAAGAACAATCGCCGATTCGCCTCTTCTAATCTCCATACCCAGATTTTCCTAGCAAAGACCCATGTCCTTCATCTCGAACTCTTCACCAAGTTGAGATTTCAACCTATCTGTCTCCACCCCGCTTCTTAGAAGCAATAAGCATATCATCCACATACAAAAGAAGATAGATAAAATTACCTCCGCAAGCTTCCAATGTAAACACAACAATCATGATCGCCGAGAAAATCCATGCTTCAAAGATGAAGGAGTCAAATCGCTTGTACCACCGCCGGAGATTGCTTTAATCCATACAAGGACTTCCTCAAATGACACACATGATTCTCCTTATCCTCAACCTTGTAGCCCTCAAGTTGATGCATGTAGATCTCTTCATCCAAGTCTCCGTGCAAGAAGGTCGCTTTTAACATCGAAGTTGATCCACCAAAATCACCATAAGCAACAATACTCAATAGCACCGAATAGATGTGTGTTTCACCACCGATAAAATATCTCATTGTAATCCACACCCTCTTCTCAGGCAAAACCCTTAGCCACTAGCCTCGCCTTGTATCTTACACCACCGAAGCTCAAAGATCTTCCTTTCTTTTATACACCCACTTACAACCAATAGCTTTTCTTCCTATGGACAATGGGACCACCTCCCATGTATGATTCTTTCAAGAGATTCCATCTCTTCCTCCATCGCAGCCCAACCAACTCTCACTATCCTTGTCCCGAATAGCTTCCTTGAAGGAGACCGCTCGCCCTCCTCCACCGAGAGTGCGATTCAACCATATTAGCCTCGCCCATAGTGCTTCAGGTTGATCAGCTGACTTGAGAACACCTTGTATGCTCGCTTTGGCCTAGTGGAAGCCAAATTATCCTCGAGCCGCTGTTGTTGTAGTGTCTATGTATTTTCCTCGCTGAACCTCCTCCCCGCCAAGCTCATCATCTACCGACTTCCCACTTGAGCACGATTAGAACCTAGTTGGTCTTTAGGTTCTATTTCAATAACCCGAGACTTAGAAGTCTCACCACCATAACACCATCATCCTTGGACGCCCTAGCAATCATGGATTTCTCATCAAAGGTAACATCCCCGCCGACCACGAACTTTGAATCTTCCGTACACCAAAGGAGATAGCCTTTTACTTTGCATATCCCAAGAATATTGCCTTCTTGGCCCTCGCCAAGCTTTCCCTCGCTGACGGATAGTAGGCGTATATCCGAAAATTCGAGCCTATCATAATCTGTGATGCTCCCTCGACCACATCCTATAGGGTGTATCACCATCCAATGTCGAATGTGGTGAACGGTTCACAATGTAACAAGTCAGTAGTCACCGCCGCTTCACCATTCGCTGCCCAACTCGCATAAGATCGCGATACTCACCGCTTTCTCCCGCAGTTGTTCGGTTCTCTCAGGACCCCATTCTGCTGCGGTGTAGACTGTTGTCGGTGTCGAACAATTCCTCCTCGATCACGTAACTCCTTGAAAGCACCATCTAGACTGCATGCCGTTATCGGATCGGCGTCTTCAATTTCTTTTCCGCCCCGTTTCAACCATTGTTCTCCACTTCTTGAATGTCTCAACACCTCATTCTTGTGCTTCGAAAGTAAATCCAAGCATACCTAGAATAATCATCTATAAACGAGACATAATACCTGAACCATCCTTGAAGTTGTCTCGAGCCGACCCCAAACATTCGTGTGCACATAATCTAGTATCCCTCGCTCTTAGACTTGTTGTTCGAACTTGACCCCGTGTGACTTTCCATTCACACAATCCTCACAAAATCCATGCTAGGTTCCTTCAGATTCTTCACAGACCCTCTTTACCAAGCGTAACTAGACCCTTCTCTCGACATATGCCCAAGCCGCCTATGCCATAACCGTGTGTGCTCACATGGGTCTCCACCACTTCCTTCGCCCAACCGCCGATCTCCTATCACCGCTGCATTCGAGAGTATATAGATTACCGTGACTAACACCCTTCATCACTACTAAGGAACCACGAACAACCTTCTTCACTCCGTTTTCCGCCACAATCCCGCAACCACCGGAATCCAAAGCACCAACCGAGATAAGATTCTTCCGCAAGTCGGGAACATGCCTCACATCCGCCAAGGTTCGAACCACTCCATCATGCATCTTGATTTTGATATTACCTAGCCCCACTGCTTTACAAGCATGGTTATTCCCCATCAATACAGCTTCCACCATCAATGCCTCAGAGGTAGTAAACCACTTCCTATTTGGACACATATGGTAAGAGCAACCGTAATCAAGTATCCACTTCCCGAGATATCCTCGCCACCGTGACGACATAGCACTCCTTATCGCCCTTCCTCTCAAACGTAGCTCGCTTCTTCCTTACCCTCTCTCCTCTCGGGCCTTGTTGTTGTTCTTCTTTCCACCTACTCTCTTATTTGACACCGACTTTGAAATGCCCAATTTCACCGCGACTTGAAACATCCTTTTCCCGCAAGAGGTCTTGATTTAGATCTAGACTTTCCTCCCTTGTCTTTTCCTCGCCATTGCTCCTTCCTCTTGCAAACAATCCTCGCTTGTTCCTTTGTTACCACCAGGCCATGTCACTAGTTGCAATCTTCCAAGATCGTCCGCTAGAAGCCGTTCTAGTCTCATCCATCTTTAAATTGTCTCCTACAAGCATCGGTGTTTGCACTGTGTTCTCATAAGACTTCTAGAGACAGTAGTAGAAGCTACCGATCCTCGCCTCCTACTTTAACATCTATGACTTTCCATTCACACAATCCTCACAAAATCCATGCTAGGTTCCTTCAGATTCTTCACAGACCCTCTTTACCAAGCGTAACTAGACCCTTCTCTCGACATATGCCCAAGCCGCCTATGCCATAACCGTGTGTGCTCACATGGGTCTCCACCACTTCCTTCGCCCAACCGCCGATCTCCTATCACCGCTGCATTCGAGAGTATATAGATTACCGTGACTAACACCCTTCATCACTACTAAGGAACCACGAACAACCTTCTTCACTCCGTTTTCCGCCACAATCCCGCAACCACCGGAATCCAAAGCACCAACCGAGATAAGATTCTTCCGCAAGTCGGGAACATGCCTCACATCCGCCAAGGTTCGAACCACTCCATCATGCATCTTGATTTTGATATTACCTAGCCCCACTGCTTTACAAGCATGGTTATTCCCCATCAATACAGCTTCCACCATCAATGCCTCTCAGAGGTAGTAAACCACTTCCTATTTGGACACATATGGTAAGAGCAACCGTAATCAAGTATCCACTTCCCGAGATATCCTCGCCACCGTGACGACATAGCACTCCTTATCGCCCTTCCTCTCAAACGTAGCTCGCTTCTTCCTTACCCTCTCCTCTCGGGCCTTGTTGTTGTTCTTCTTTCCACCTACTCTCTTATTTGACACCGACTTTGAAATGCCCAATTTCACCGCGACTTGAAACATCCTTTTCCCGCAAGAGGTCTTGATTTAGATCTAGACTTTCCTCCCTTTGTCTTTTCCTCGCCATTGCTCCTTCCTCTTGCAAACAATCCTCGCTTGTTCCTTTGTTACCACCAGGCCATGTCACTAGTTGCAATCTTCCAAGATCGTCCGCTACAATACGATTAGTCGACTACAACTCATATTAGTCGACTAATGCATCAGATTAGTCGGCTACAATACGATTAGTCGACTACAACTCATATTAGTCGACTAATGCATCAGATTAGTCGGCTACAATACGATTAGTCGACTACAACTCATATTAGTCGACTAATGCATCAGATTAGTCGGCTACAATACGATTAGTCGACTACAACTCATATTAGTCGACTAATGCATCAGATTAGTCGGCTACAATACGATTAGTCGACTACAACTCATATTAGTCGACTAATGCATCAGATTAGTCGGCTACAATACGATTAGTCGACTACAACTCATATTAGTCGACTAATGCATCAGATTAGTCGGCTACAATACGATTAGTCGACTACAACTCATATTAGTCGACTAATGCATCAGATTAGTCGGCTACAATACGATTAGTCGACTACAACTCATATTAGTCGACTAATGCATCAGATTAGTCGGCTACAATACGATTAGTCGACTACAACTCATATTAGTCGACTACAACTCATATTAGTCGACTAATGCATCAGATTAGTCGGCTACAATACGATTAGTCGACTACAACTCATATTAGTCGACTAATGCATCAGATTAGTCGGCTACAATACGATTAGTCGACTACAACTCATATTAGTCGACTAATGCATCAGATTAGTCGGCTACAATACGATTAGTCGACTACAACTCATATTAGTCGACTAATGCATCAGATTAGTCGGCTACAATACGATTAGTCGACTACAACTCATATTAGTCGACTAATGCATCAGATTAGTCGGCTACAATACGATTAGTCGACTACAACTCATATTAGTCGACTAATGCATCAGATTAGTCGGCTACAATACGATTAGTCGACTACAACTCATATTAGTCGACTAATGCATCAGATTAGTCGGCTACAATACGATTAGTCGACTACAACTCATATTAGTCGACTAATGCATCAGATTAGTCGGCTACAATACGATTAGTCGACTACAACTCATATTAGTCGACTAATGCATCAGATTAGTCGGCTACAATACGATTAGTCGACTACAACTCATATTAGTCGACTACAACTCATATTAGTCGACTAATGCATCAGATTAGTCGGCTACAATACGATTAGTCGACTACAACTCATATTAGTCGACTACAACTCATATTAGTCGACTAATGCATCAGATTAGTCGGCTACAATACGATTAGTCGACTACAACTCATATTAGTCGACTAATGCATCAGATTAGTCGGCTACAATACGATTAGTCGACTACAACTCATATTAGTCGACTAATGCATCAGATTAGTCGGCTACAATACGATTAGTCGACTACAACTCATATTAGTCGACTAATGCATCAGATTAGTCGGCTACAATACGATTAGTCGACTACAACTCATATTAGTCGACTAATGCATCAGATTAGTCGGCTACAATACGATTAGTCGACTACAACTCATATTAGTCGACTAATGCATCAGATTAGTCGGCTACAATACGATTAGTCGACTACAACTCATATTAGTCGACTAATGCATCAGATTAGTCGGCTACAATACGATTAGTCGACTACAACTCATATTAGTCGACTAATGCATCAGATTAGTCGGCTACAATACGATTAGTCGACTACAACTCATATTAGTCGACTAATGCATCAGATTAGTCGGCTACAATACGATTAGTCGACTACAACTCATATTAGTCGACTAATGCATCAGATTAGTCGGCTACAATACGATTAGTCGACTACAACTCATATTAGTCGACTAATGCATCAGATTAGTCGGCTACAATACGATTAGTCGACTACAACTCATATTAGTCGACTAATGCATCAGATTAGTCGGCTACAATACGATTAGTCGACTACAACTCATATTAGTCGACTAATGCATCAGATTAGTCGGCTACAATACGATTAGTCGACTACAACTCATATTAGTCGACTAATGCATCAGATTAGTCGGCTACAATACGATTAGTCGACTACAACTCATATTAGTCGACTAATGCATCAGATTAGTCGGCTACAATACGATTAGTCGACTACAACTCATATTAGTCGACTAATGCATCAGATTAGTCGGCTACAATACGATTAGTCGACTACAACTCATATTAGTCGACTAATGCATCAGATTAGTCGGCTACAATACGATTAGTCGACTACAACTCATATTAGTCGACTAATGCATCAGATTAGTCGGCTACAATACGATTAGTCGACTACAACTCATATTAGTCGACTAATGCATCAGATTAGTCGGCTACAATACGATTAGTCGACTACAACTCATATTAGTCGACTAATGCATCAGATTAGTCGGCTACAATACGATTAGTCGACTACAACTCATATTAGTCGACTAATGCATCAGATTAGTCGGCTACAATACGATTAGTCGACTACAACTCATATTAGTCGACTACAACTCATATTAGTCGACTAATGCATCAGATTAGTCGGCTACAATACGATTAGTCGACTACAACTCATATTAGTCGACTAATGCATCAGATTAGTCGGCTACAATACGATTAGTCGACTACAACTCATATTAGTCGACTAATGCATCAGATTAGTCGGCTACAATACGATTAGTCGACTACAACTCATATTAGTCGACTAATGCATCAGATTAGTCGGCTACAATACGATTAGTCGACTACAACTCATATTAGTCGACTAATGCATCAGATTAGTCGGCTACAATACGATTAGTCGACTACAACTCATATTAGTCGACTAATGCATCAGATTAGTCGGCTACAATACGATTAGTCGACTACAACTCATATTAGTCGACTAATGCATCAGATTAGTCGGCTACAATACGATTAGTCGACTACAACTCATATTAGTCGACTAATGCATCAGATTAGTCGGCTACAATACGATTAGTCGACTACAACTCATATTAGTCGACTAATGCATCAGATTAGTCGGCTACAATACGATTAGTCGACTACAACTCATATTAGTCGACTAATGCATCAGATTAGTCGGCTACAATACGATTAGTCGACTACAACTCATATTAGTCGACTAATGCATCAGATTAGTCGGCTACAATACGATTAGTCGACTACAACTCATATTAGTCGACTACAACTCATATTAGTCGACTAATGCATCAGATTAGTCGGCTACAATACGATTAGTCGACTACAACTCATATTAGTCGACTAATGCATCAGATTAGTCGGCTACAATACGATTAGTCGACTACAACTCATATTAGTCGACTAATGCATCAGATTAGTCGGCTACAATACGATTAGTCGACTACAACTCATATTAGTCGACTAATGCATCAGATTAGTCGGCTACAATACGATTAGTCGACTACAACTCATATTAGTCGACTAATGCATCAGATTAGTCGGCTACAATACGATTAGTCGACTACAACTCATATTAGTCGACTAATGCATCAGATTAGTCGGCTACAATACGATTAGTCGACTACAACTCATATTAGTCGACTAATGCATCAGATTAGTCGGCTACAATACGATTAGTCGACTACAACTCATATTAGTCGACTAATGCATCAGATTAGTCGGCTACAATACGATTAGTCGACTACAACTCATATTAGTCGACTAATGCATCAGATTAGTCGGCTACAATACGATTAGTCGACTACAACTCATATTAGTCGACTAATGCATCAGATTAGTCGGCTACAATACGATTAGTCGACTACAACTCATATTAGTCGACTAATGCATCAGATTAGTCGGCTACAATACGATTAGTCGACTACAACTCATATTAGTCGACTAATGCATCAGATTAGTCGGCTACAATACGATTAGTCGACTACAACTCATATTAGTCGACTAATGCATCAGATTAGTCGGCTACAATACGATTAGTCGACTACAACTCATATTAGTCGACTAATGCATCAGATTAGTCGGCTACAATACGATTAGTCGACTACAATGCCTAGTAGTCGACTACTGAACCTGAAAACTGTCTTGTGCATGTTTTTGTGCATGTTCTACAGATTTTATTTCTGGTTAAAGAAAGAAACTAATTAGTTGATTGAGCCATCCTCAAAGGTGCAAAGTTTGACTTTAGTGGATTAATGGTTGTTAACAAGATGGATGAGTAATGATTGTGGACAAGATAATATTTCGATAAAAGGGCTGTTCTTAACCCATCTTAATTAATGTACAGATTTGTTGCTTATGAGTTATGGCGGAAAAAACAGGTTAAAAATATTTTCCGAGAAACACTTGAAGAACCACTGAAAATACTTTCCATGCAGGAAATAATTCTTCTTTAGGGCCCTTAAAATTTCAATAACTCCATATTAGTTTCTCAAATCTTTCAAATTGCTCATACACCCCTCAAATCCTAGGGAGTCTTGCAAATTGGAAAATTGGTCTCACTTTTAGTTTTTTAGTTGGATTTTGGAACCATGATTGGGTCAACTCTTAATCAAAACACTGTCAATTGCCAAAATACTCTTCAAATCATTGAAGAAGCTCAAAAATGACCGTTGTAGAAGTTCCGAAATAGATTAGGCGGGATTTTTGACTGTTAGAGAAAATAATATTTGTGGTCGTTGGTTTTGAATTTAATCTCGTTAAGATTTTAAACCTAACAAAATGGTATAACTTGAATTTCCCCTCGAAATATTAGATTTGATAGAATATTCTATTCAGATCTATTACGAGTTAGCTTGAGTGACCAAGTTGGAAGACCCCTCAAGATTTGAGAGACGTATTAGCCAGAGTGACAAATATCAAATTATTTAGGATGTGAGGGACCAATGTCAAAAAAAACTCAATGACAAATATCAAATAGCACATCTTTTGGCGCCTATTAAGTACAACAGTTGGCAGCAAATCTAAGGGGCGTTTAGTACCTTGCAACTATAATTTTTTTTATAGCTTACATCTATAGTTGTAATGCAAATCTTACTTGCATGTAATTGAGAAATTTCAACTATTCTTGCATGCAACTACAATTGCAATTGCTCAGTTTAAATTTTAAATTTTATAACTTGTAGTTGTAGGTTTGATTTTGCTTGCAACTTTAATATACAACTTTTTTACTTTTAACAAATGGATAAAATTATTATTCTTTTTACACTTTTAAAATATTTATTTTTAAAGTAATGGGTTTTATGTTTAAGTAAATTAATTTTAAAACGTTTTCTAAAAATAGTTTTAATAAGATAATATTTGTAAAATATAACATTTTATTGTAAAATATATTATTTTCATAAAATAGTATTTTTTGCTAAGAAATATTATTTTGAAATCCTTTTTGAAATAAAATATTTTTCAAAAAACTATTAAAAAATAAATTTTCAAAATAATATTTTAACAAAAATAATATTATTCAAGGGAAAAATATATTTTTGGAAAATTAATACTTTGTCATAAAATATAATTTTTTCAATAAGATAATATTTTTAGTAAAATAAATATTTTATAAAATAAACATTTTTTCAAAAGAATTTTTTTTTCAAAAATAATATTTTTGAAAATTCAAAATAATATTTTTAGAAACATTATTTTGAAAGTAAATAGCAATTTTCTAAAAGTATTTGTTTTTATAGAATAATTATTTTATGAAATAATTTTCAAAAAATAATATTTAAAGAAAAACATTTTTCAGGAAAAAGATGGATTGAGAAGATAATTGACCAGGGTCCGGGTTTGCCTTTTTAAAATAGCATCATAATGTGAAAACTCATCAGGAACAAATGTAAACTTCTTTTATTAATAATTATATAGTGACACCACTTTTCAAAAATCCGGGATCCGTTTCACCACTAATATATGCTGTGAAAAATTCAAAGAATTTTGGAAGACATCGCAAAGTTCAGGAGGATTTTGTGAAATTAACTCAAAACTCCAAAATTTATAGAAGCACGTAGATCATCTATAAATGACAACCGATAAATTTTGGGATTTTTCTTTCAAGCCCACTTCATGTTATATGCAAATTACAGATATGGAATTAGTTTAAAATTTGGGGTTTGGGTGGAGGGGGGGCACCCTAAAGTTCAAGATGGTTTTGTGAGATAAATAAAGTTTACAGGGCTAAGTGAAAAACCCCCAAAGTTCATGGGGATTATATGAAAGTAACCCAAACAAAAGGCTATAGAGTAGCACAGCTTTTGGCGCTTGTTGAGCGCAACAGTTGGCAGCAGCCAAACCGCCCTGAACTTTGAGGTGGTTTACATATAAACCCCTAAATTTCTTTTATCTTGCAAAACTCCTAAGATAGGGGTGGGCACTGGGCCGAGTCGGCCCACGAGCCCGCTCGCTCGGCTCGCTCTTGAGCTCGGCTTTGTTCGCGGGGAAAGTCGGTTCATTGATTTTCATTGATTTGAATCTGTTACACCTTTATGGGTTTACAAATGAGATTCGGAAAAAAGATCGCCTTTTTATAAGGCTACAATGAGGATCAAAGAAAAATTATAACTTTATCTCCATTTTGAACAAACGCGGGATCCGTTTATCGGATCCTCGCTTGCGTGGGTGTCTTTGCCTGTACCGGGGACTTCTTTTCCGTCCGTAGACCACCGCGTAATCCGGATCCGGTGCGAGATCTACACGATCAAAAGGGGTTATTTCACGAATGAAACAAGAGCCTGAAGCGAATGAGATTGACTAAGGGAAATCAAAGCTCTTCTCGAGATCAAAACAATGTTTAATCTCGAGGAACTGATGTGGATCTGATGTCGGTTGATCGCCTCCCCAAAGCTAGATCTCGATCTTCAAAAGCGCTGCCTTTATCGCCAAAACTCGATCTTGATCCGCAGAGCTTCCTCGCCTCACCAAAATTCGGATCTGTGCAAATGAGCCTTGCACCTCATATTTATAGCATCAAAGCGGATAACGGTCGAATCGGGCTCGAGGTTCGCTTAGCCACTTGCAAGTGGCTTTTGGCCGAGCCACTTGCGTGTGGTTCGCCTTGGCCAAGCATCTTGGCAGTTTCGCCACCGAGCCACTTAGAAGTGGCTCGGTTTTGGCCGAGTCACCCAAGTGCTTCGCTGTTTTCCGGTGTTCCGAGCCCGATTCGATTCAGGTTTATCGGTTCTCGCTGATCCGGAGCTTCAAAGTCGGGTTTATCCCTTCGCTCGCACGCGATTCGTCACTTTATTGGCCTTGGATGCTTTGTCGACTTGCTTTATGCACCTCGTCGACTCGGTTTATTGACCTGGACGCTTCGCCGACTCGCTTTATGCGTTGGTGCCGACTCGCTTTATGCGTTGGCGTCGCGGTGACTTGTTGTTGCATCATCGACGGTTCGCCGTTATGTCGTCGGATGGCTCGCCGATCGTCAACTCTTTATCACAAGCTGTGTTCGGGAGCTTATAGGCAATTTTACACGCCTACATGCTACACCCGACTCGGCGGCGAGACGGATCAAATTCGGCCCGCTACTGTAGCAGGCCGCGGGACATGCTGGGCTGGCCTCTAGTAACAAGCGGGCCTGCACGTCCCGTGGCCCGCCGAGCCCAGTGAGTGAGTTGGGCCTAAATGTAATCGGGCTGGCTCGCTTAACCTGGCCCGTTGGCTCGCATACCCTAAAAGATATTATCATTTATCAATTAGGGTAAATTACACTAAGCTCCCATGAACTTCTAATTACGAAGAGAATGAAGAAGATTGAACTCTATTATAAGTTGACGTATTTTCTCTATTTTTATTTGCTTAAAGTTTGTGTAATTTATTCCTATATTTTTAAAATAGTGGAACAATTAGTTGCCGCCCGTGGAGTAGGACTTGTTCCGAACCACGTAAAATCTCTGTGTTTGCGATGTTTCTCTCTGTCATTCTATACAAAAATACAATTTTACTTAATAAATTTATTTTTTATTTCCATAATGGTTGCATTATTAGTTAATTACATATAATTTTTAAGCGTTACACAATGCTTAAAAACTATTTAAAAAACTAAAAACCATTTCCAAAATCCAAAAAAATAAAAATAAAAATATGGTGGGTCGGGCGGGCCGATACGTGTCATGGCCCACTTTGCTTAATCTTGTCCCGCGAGCAGGCCGGGCTGAGGTCTAAACCTGCGGACAAGCGATACAACACGACACGCTTGTCTTGCTGCGGGTCGTGGGCCGTCTCGTCCCACCACCGAACCCGTGCGGGCTGGCTCGCGGGACGAGCTAGCTCGTCCCGTTGCCCACCCCTATCTTGAAGTTTGGGGTGTCTCAGAAAACTGTCCTGAATTTAAAATTTATTCAACTCACCCTCTACATGTAATTTGTAATAAAATAAAGTGTTACTAAGATGAAAAAACTTTCAATTAGAAGAAAAGGGATACGTTGCTTGTAAATGAGAAACAATGTGGCAAAGCAAACTTAATCATGCTCTCTTGCATGCCCTAATAGATAGTTCTGTAAAAACAATTATTTGCACGGGAAAAAAGTAAAATTTTTAAGTGGGTGCACAGTTCATATGTACAATATATATGAAAAATGTGTGCTGTGTTCACGAAAAATTATTGCTTAACCTAACACAATACTCCCATATAATTAGACCCCCATGACGTCCTCTGTTTCAGCATCTTCAAATTTTTTCTCGAAACACCTTCTTCATTTTTCCCTTACCAGCTTGAATTTGTGCAATGTGCAAAATTAACATCCTTCTATAGGAATCAAATATTTGAAACGATAATTTTGTAAATTGCAATTGTAAATAGTAAGTCTGATAATGCATTGTTTTCATGTGATAAAAGTATACGGTGCAATGTATGTACACACTTAAATGAGTTGGACTTTATGTAAAATATAAATATAGTAAGTCTAGTAGTACATTGTGAAATTAACCATTTAATTTAGATGGAAATTATATGGTGAAATGCATATACACAATTAAATAACTTGGATTCATGAACAAATATCTTTTAGGATTTTATGATGATGGATTCATTGTTTCGGCCACCGTATTTGTAACTAATGCAATGTATTTGACCATGTATCTTATCTATAAATTGAGATGAAGAGTCAATAAATTTCTATGATAAACTATTTTTTCGGATTCCTTTATTTCATGTTTTTGTGCCTTTTGTGTTTGCAAAATGTTTCATCAAGAGGCGAAGATTTTAGTTCTCCGTGCTGTTGGAGGATGAAAATTGGACCTGTTGCCCTTTTGAAGCTCAGAGCTCAATCCCAGCAGGGTTGCTGTCTGGTGCATAGGTAAGCATAACCTCTTCTAAGATAATTTCTTTTTTATTTTTTAGACACTATAAAGTCTTTTATATAAAACTTGTTTTATTTGTGGAAGAATACAGAGGTAAATTTCACAAAAACCATCATGAGTTTGGGTGTTTCTCACTTAAACTCAAAAAAGCTAGAATTTTTCGCTTAAACTCAAATAAGTTTTATCAGAAAACAAGTTTTATATTCTTATTACCAAAGTTGTATTAAGCGCAACTTTGGGATTGGTGATTTATTAGAAAAGTTTTATGTTGGTGTTTTATAAGAAAAGTTTTATCTGAAAAGTCTCAAAACACCATCAGTATTGAAGGACATGTCACACACAAATCATGTGTTGTCAAAGAGCGAAATATCCCTATCTAAAATAAAAATAAAAACCTTCATTTCTTTTTTTTTTTTCATTTTCGCCCTAAAATCACATTTCCTCTTCTCCTTCTCTGTACTTGCTTTTGCTCCCAAATCAAAGCTCCTGATTTCAAAATTTTTGTTTTAATTGATTTCTTCCTTCAAACTCTACATTGATGTTATCTTATAACGTCATCATGAGAGTTAGGTGAATGGTATTAAAACGTTTTTGCGGTTTTATTGCATTTTCCAAAAATTGAATATTAAGTGAAATTTTCAAGCTTTTGGGGATTCAGTGAAAATGCCCTGACTTTTGGGGATTTTGTAACATTTACTAAAAATATAAAACACGGTCTTTCTTAATTCAAAATGCACTAAACAAATTGTATGAAGATACTATGGGATGGCCTTGGTCTCCTATATAGCCTCCCATAATTCTATTGTTTAGTACCTAAGGGAAAATCATTTAGACATTCACCAAGAAAAAAAATCCATTTATATCAGATAACAAGGAATAATTCAACTAAACTTTCAAGAAAGGGATTAGTAAGAAATTATATTAAGAATTCTTGCAAAAATAAGTTTATACCATTTGCAATTTTATCATAATAATATCATCAATTTATTTATTTATTTTGTCTTTACTAATACAATCTACCATATGCTCAATTTGCAGTAATAAGCAGTAAAAAACAGAGGAAGCAGCAGCAACAACAGCAACAAAGGAAGTGCAAATTAAGGGAACAAACCTTAATTTCAAGAAATATTTTGTTGTACTGTTCTCTTTATAAAATGTAAAATGTAATTAGTTAGATGCTTGGATTATTTTACGACAAGGGCCTCACATTGTAAACAATGATTACAAAATGTTTATATAAACGTGTGATTCTTTTTACAGAAAATCTCTTCAGTCTAGGTGATTTTATTTCTTGCTAAAGAAAGGTGCTAGTTGATTGAACCATCCTCAAAGGCACAAAGTTTGATTTTAACAGATGGATTCAGATCCTCTCCAAGAAAAAGTAGTGGGAGAGACCACTATATTATTATAGTATAAATTAGGTATGAGTGCAATACATTTGGGATTGAGTGCTAAATTTAGAATGAATCTTAATCACTCACATAATAATTAATAGTTAGTATAAAAAGTAGTGGTCTCTCCACTACTTTTTTATAGTAGAGATGATCCAAATTCTTATCAGATTAATGGTTGTTAACAAGAAAAGAAAAAAATGATTTCTGAGAAACGATTGGAAAACCCTGGAAAATACTTTCTTTTCATGAACTTGTTTTCCTGTAAGTTATTTATGTATTAGTCTTTTAAATCTTCAATAACTCTATGTTAGTCCCTTTAAATCCTTGAAATTGCTCATATGTCCCTCAAGTCTTGATATCTTGCAAATTGGTTCTTTTAGATTTTGAGTTTGATCTCGAAATCATGATTAAATTAACTCTAGCCAACAGCTTCCATACTACAGAAAGTAAATTTTAGAGCAAATAAACACCGCAATATTTGCTCTCTATATTCCCTATAAAAGCGGGGCAATGTGTTTTCGAGTTCGACTGTCATTTCTGTAATCAGTTTGAGCTTTATAGGGTCGTTTGCCAAAGCACCATCTTCCCATCTAACAGATAATTCTTTGGGGCAATCAATGGCGAGTGCATCCTCGACCGCCGAATCAACGGCCTAAGATCTTGATTCCGTTAAGGCCTGATCTCCTACGATTGATATCCTAGATTACAAGGTTGGTCATTGCTTAAATTATTTTCCTTGGACACCCTAGAACTCACTTTACTAAACTAGTTCATTGATGATATATAAATATTTCTGGATTTCTTGATGGATAGCATAAGCATTTATGGAAAAAGACTGTGATTGATCAACAGAATTATGGAAAGAGACTGTGAAGTAATGGGGAGAAGATAGATGGAAAAGCACAATGTTGTGCTTTAAATAAAAGGCTAAGTTGCACAAAAATACGATGAAGTTTTTGTTTTGACAATTAAATATCACAAGTTGCATTTTGATATAATAAAATACTATAAAGTTTTTCAAAATTTGCATGTTACTACCATCAATCATGCAATGTGAAAATTTTCACTGAATGTTTCTCTATGATACTTACATATTGCTAAATTTAAGTGTTTAACTAATAATATTTGTTAAATTTAGCTATTATATCAACCAATTTTTTTTCAAACTTATCTTAATTCTACTTTAAAATAGAGTTGAGATATTTTTAATGAAAACTTTAACAAATATTAATGGTTAGAAATCTCTAAAATTAGTATGTAAGTATCATAAACTAACATTCGGTGAAAATTTCCATGTTTGCATGATCCGTAATAGTAACATACAAATTTTAAAAGTTTATGATATCTTTGTACCAAAATGCAACCTATGATATTTAATTGTCAAACGGAAACTTTATGATATTTTTGTGCAATTTAGCTAAATAAAATTAAATGAAAGACTATTTTTGGAGCATCAAAATATCCCTCAATTATCAAAATTGCCCTAAATAAAAGACTAGTTTTAGAGCATCAAAATATCCCTCAATTACTAAAATATCCCACAATGTCGGAGAATCTCATAAATAACCGTTACGGAGGCTCAAAATGGGACAGCGAACATTTTTTTTTTACTTTTAGAAAGGATGATGTTTGAATGTTCTGGGTTTTTTACTTTGTGGTTTTTGGGTTTAATCTTAAGGAACAGTAATGGTTGCCGACAAGATGATAGAGTAATGATTGGCAACAAGATAATATGCAGAGAAAAGGACTATATTTTGAGCAAGGCTCCTATAAACTTAAGTTGATAAGAGATAGTATCCACCAACTTTTATATCTATTGATGTTGCCTTGGGATAGGTGAAATCAAGATGCACACAAATCTTCAAGATGGGCTTTATATCTTTCACGGATCCCAAGACAATATCAATGGTTAGAAAAGTTGGTGGATGACTATTCCCTATCAACTTAAGTTTATAGGCGCCTTGCTCCTATATTTTAATCCTTCTTAATTAATGTACAGATTTGTTATCAAGTTTTAACCCAAAAACAAAAGAGAAAAAAAAGAAAAAAAAAAGAAAAAGAAAAAAGAAAACCTAGAAACACAGAAAGAGCCCTCAAATTTTCAACAACTACACATTAGTCCCTCAAATATTTCAAATTGCTCATACACCCCTCAAATCTTAAGAAGTCTTGCAAATTGGTCCCTCTTTTGGTTTTTCAGTTAGATTTTGAAATCATGGTTGAGTTAACTCTTAACCAAACATCTTCAATTACCAAATTACTCCTCAATGAGAAGCTAAAAAATAACCATTGGAGAAGCTCGAAAACAGGTTACTGGGGATCTTTGACTGTGGGAGAGGATGATGTCACTAGTAGAAAACATGTTTATAGGCTTTTGGTTTAATCCGGGCAATATAACTTGAAAATCCCTGCCTCAAAAAGTTAGATTTGACAGAATATTCTACTTACCTGTTTGGTTCAAAAAAATTGGGTGGAAAGGTACTGACATAGCTTTTTTATGTCAGAATAGTTAAAAAGGATTCCTATTCTGCAGTTTGGTTCACAAGAAAGTAATTGGGAAAACTTTTCAAAAACGTCATTTTTTAAGGAAAAACCAATTCCGAGTTTTTAAGGTGGAATTGAGAGGAAAACGCGTTAAAAAATATTAAAAAATGGTTGATGGTAAATTACTTGAGTACATGTCTTTTCTTGATATGCATTTTCCTAATTCCAAGTTTTGATCCAAAGCATGGATTTGTGATGTGGTAGAATTCCCCTTTCCTTTCTTTGTGCGAAACAAAGCAAATAAAAGCTTTTCCAAGAAATGTTTGAAAAACTCAAAAAATAATTTTTTTCATTGAAATTCTATTCTTCTAAAACTTGGAAATGAAACAAACAGGTATAGATCAAACGTGAGTTAGCATGAGTGACAAAATTTGGAAGACGCCCTAGAATTTGAGAGAAGTATGAGTAATTTCAAATATTTGAGAGATAATATCAAATATGTAAGATGCGACGTACCGATGTCTAAAAAAACCCAATGAAATAATAGGCTATAAAATAGCACATCTTTTGGCGCCCATTGAGTACAACAGTTGTCAGTAACCATGTTCAATCCCTCAAATCTAAATCCAAATGCAAATGCATAATCAAATTTATTCTTCGAAAAAAAATATTTGACGAGAAACACTTGAAAAACCACAGAACATACTTTCCATATAGCTAGGAAATGATTCTTCTTAAGGGTCCTCAAATTTTCAATAATGCCCTATTAGTCTCTCAAATCTTTCAAATTGCTCATACACCCCTCAAATCCTAATTAAGGAGCCTTGCAAGTTGGAAAATTGGTCCCTCTATTAGTTTATCAGTTACATCTTGAAATCATGATTGGATCAACTCATAATCAAACACTCTCATTGCCAAGATATCCCTAAAAACGTCGAAGAAGCTCAAAATGACCATGGGAGAAGTTAAGAAATGGGTTTAAGGGGACTTTTGGCTATCGAATAGAATTATGTTTGTGTTTGGGTGTTTTGGATTTAACCTCGATAAAAAAAAAAAGAACAGGTTGATTAAGTCTAACTTATAAGTGGTATAATTTGAAGTTCCTCTCAAAATGTGAGATTTGCCAGAATATTCTACTCGGATCTAACACGAGTTAGCCTGAGGGACTAATTTGGTAGACCCCTCAAGATCTGAGGGAAGTATGAGCAACAGTTTCAAAGATTTGAGGGACTACTACCAAATTATGTAAGATAGGCATCAATGTCTAAAACACCCAGTGATAAAAAAGGCTGTCGAATAGCACATCTTTTGGCGCCAATTGCGCACAACAGTTTGGCCGCAAATCTAAATCCAAATCCAAATGCATCATCAATTTCATCTTTCAATAACAACAAACTCTCTCTTTTCCCCCAACCTTAACATAACGCTAACCTTAACCCTAGAATCACTCGAATATATACTGGGGCTTCAAGCTCTCCGTCAACTCTCCAATCTCAGTTACTCTCCGACGCGCTCCACTGCCAGAGCAACGCCACGTGGACCACCGGTGGGTTCAGCCTCGGCTTCGACCTCGACAGCGCTCGCACTGGTCTGAGTGTTCTCGCCCTCTGCAAGAGCTTCAACCGTGCCTCCCACTCATCGTTGATCATGTTTCCTGCGACTTTCGTCAACGATAATCCCGTTGTTGTGTCTTTGCAACAAACGTGGAATATCTATTGTTGTTTTGCAACAGACGTGGGATATCTATTGTTATTACTGGTTGCCTCCGCAGCTTATGTGCATTTTTGCCTCCACTCGCTAACCGGTCATTTGCCGGATTTACTGTCTTGGACACTTTTTTCTGCAAGCAACTAATGCATATCTCCACTCTATTGTTCACCGTATATGTCGCTGGCATCGGTTTCTGCCTCCGCCTTATATCGTGCATGATCACCATATGCATTACAGAGAACCTCACGATCTCTGAACTTTTTTGTCGTTGTCATCTTCGATATTGCTTGGAATCCTAATTTTCCCTTGATAAAAGTTTTGTCTTGCTTGTCAAGAGAATCCCGCATCCAAATAACCATGAGCTCTAATACCACTTATTTTGGAAACTCAGTCCTCTCTACTACCACTTATAAGGAATCTAGGCTTCCGATCAACCGATATCGCTATGATGTCAATTGTAATGGTTTTACTTTATATCCCGAACAATAACTTTAACTTTAGGGTTGTTAGAATATAAAATTATATCTCTCAATCCAAACCACAATTTTAATGGTTAGGGACTTTGACATGGTATCAGAGCAACCCAGGTTCAAATCCCACCGATCGCAAATTTAAAGTGGATTTTTCCAAAAATAGAAACCACTGAGTGAGTCTTGGTTTTTTGGAGTTTTGGTGTAATGGTTAGGGACTTTGATAAGGATTTTGCGGGATAACCTTATGACAAGAAATACAAAACAAACAACAATCACAAAAAACACAAAAAGATTTATGTGGTCCGGCAATATGCCTACGTCCACTGGAGAAGGGGGTTAGAGATATCTATATAACCTAAAGAAGAAGATACAATATTTACTTTTTTCTTGGTGGTCCCTCCGGCTTCTTATAAATCCTCACAAGAACAATAATTTTCTTCTTACAAACCCTCACAAGAGCAATTTCATTTTCTTCTTCTCTTTTTTTCTTCATCTTCTTGACCTTGACGGATTGACCTTTTGATCTCTTCATTATGGTCACCTTTCCTCAACTCTCCTCTAATCCTAGATCTAAGGAAATACCCATTTCTACAACGTATAAGTTGTGGGCCCCACAAAACACCGAGAATACCAATTAGAATAGAATTCTAAATTTGTAGAAAATCAGCGCGAACGGTATGACAGGTGGTCGGACTACCCACATCCTCGCAACGTTGGACCGGTCGGTCCACCGTCGACTTCTTCTTGAAAGTGGATCGGCCAATCCCATTGCTCTTACAGCTCCGATTAGAACCATTTCTATAGGAATGAAGTTGTTTCCACCATAGATATAACAACTTTGAGTCCTAAACTAATTTTCTAATTATCTGTGAATGGTACAGATTATCGATTCACTATAATGTATAAGGATGTTTGAACATAATCTCTACTATATTTTTTGCGGCTCCTTGTTAAATATTGCATAGATAGCCTCTTTTGTTTAGTCCCACATCGGGTAGAGTAATAGAACAATGCTACTCACATTGTATATATAGACTACAATACCAATAAATACAATATCATTTTCTCTTGATTTGCTCTGTTTGTAACATGGTATCAGAGACGTTCAATCAATTCCCTCCTCAAATCCCAACCCCACAAATCTAATTCGCACCACCGTGCATCAGATCTGCACCACCGTGGACCAGATCCGCATGACGTGCACCAGATCTGCACCAAAGCTCGATCAACAGAGCCAAAATCGCACCACGTGCACCAGATCTTCATAGATCTGACACCAATCATTTGGCTCATCAACCAGATCTTTATAGATCTTGCGCCAATATTCATTTAGCTCACCAACCAGATCTTCATAGATCTTACGCTAATCATTTGGCTTATCAACCAGATCTTCATAGATCCTGTGTCAATTATTTGACTTACCAACCAGATCTTGCGCCAATCATTTGGCCTACAAACTAGATCTTGATAGATCCTCAGCTTTATCAATTAGATCTCCCTAGATCTTAAACTAATCATGGAGTAATATCCTTCAGATAGGCGATAAGTTGTTATGACGACGCCAGAAATGCACTTCCATCAACAATCCATCAATGTAAAACTCGACAGTGATAACTACTGTCTCCGGTCCTACTCCCTACGAGTCATCCTTCGTAGTCGCGGGCTTTGGGGACACATCAATGGCACCTCAAAACCTCCAACTCAACCACTTCCTACCGGTGATCTCACAAAGGATACGACTGCCCTCTCCTCTTATGAGTCTACCCTTATGACTTGGACTCTTGCTGAAGATCACGCCATCGCCGCAATCGTACAATCTGTCTCACCCTCCATTTGACTTCAGCTCGCACGATTCGACACTGCCATATCCCTTTGGACATACCTCTAATGCCTTTAAACACAGTCAGATGACGCTCGAGAGTTTCAACTATACCAGGAGACATCCATGGTTACACAGGGCGATCGCTCGATCCGCGAGTTCTATACCCACATCTTTGACCTCTGGCAATAACTCGCAGCCCTTGAAACACCCCTTACCGACCCGACTTCTAGGACAATTCACCACAACAATAGAGATAGGTAATGTCTCTTTCAGTTCCTGATGAAGCTTCGACCAGAGTTTGAATCCGTCCGTAGCCAACTCATCCACCAGTCACCTAGACCCATTCTTGAAACAGCTGTTACAGAGTTACTGGCTGAAGAAATACGTCTTCACCTCAACACTCTTTCCATCAACCCGAGCTCCGTCCACGCCACCTCACACTCAGCCACTCACCGTGGTCCTCCCAATCAACAGTACACCCTGTCGACGAGACATCAACAACCTGGCTTCACCTCAGCACGCAAACAATGGTGCGACATCCACAAGCTCTGCGGACATTCTACGGATAAGTGTCGCTTGAGGCTAGCTAAGACATCGCTCCCAATGCCCTAGGCGACTGTCGCTGAAATTCCATCCACATCCACACCATCATCCTACACTGATCTCCTACAAGCGCTACATCCATCCACTTCCTCACCTAACATAGGCTCGGATGCTACTTCGTATGTCACTCAATCAGGTACAAAGACTAACTCATGGATTTTAGATTCGGGTGCTACACATCATCTTACATCATCACAAACACACCTCCACAATCAAACACCCCTACCTCCCACAGTCGTGGTCCGCACAGCCGATGGCACACCACTACCCATGACTTCTGTAGGTCACCTACATATTAAGCCTCAATTCTCGATCCCCAACGTACACCATGTCCCTAATGTCACAATAAACTTGCTTTTAGTCTCACAAATCACCTCACATAACTACACTGCTACCTTCACAGCGTCATCTTGCCTTATACAGGATCCTTGCACGGGACAAACGGTTGGGACTGGCCGTAATATCGGTGGCCTATTGTAGGCATCAAAAATTGCTGAAGAACCTCAAATATGACTAAATCATGAGAAGATCGAAGGACAACGTCGTCGAAATCTCAAGAAGCCCAACACGGGGAAGATTGTGTCTCGCCACGAAGCGACATTTGATGTGTCTCGCTATAGCGAGACACTTTTGTGTGCCTCGCCACTAGCGAGACACTTTTGTGTGCCTCGCCACTAGCGAGACACTTTTGTGTGCCTCGCCACTAGCGAGACATTTGATGTGTCTCGCTATAGCGAGACACTTTTGTGTGCCTCGCCACTAGCGAGACATTTGATGTGTCTCGCTATAGCGAGACACTTACTTGTGCCTCGCCAAATGCGAGACACCCAGAATACTTAAAACGAGCTCTTGAAGGGTCTAAATCAATGCTGGTGGGGCCCACTTGACTTTATCAGCGCAGAGAGACGTTCAGACACTTTAATGTGCGGTTACACGAAGATACGCCCACTAGGCGTGATTCTAGGGCATTTAATCGCGCCTAAAAGCGTGAAAACCGTTATGTTGGAGGGGCGACAGCCGCCAGATCGTGAGGCAGCCCATCTGCCGCGCTAAGCGGCCTACACCGCGGTGGCGGCTTGGCGGCGGCTCGGTGCCGCGCTAACTACAAGTATCCTGCACTTATGACACTTGTGTTTCTGAAGAGGGCACGTTTCCCAAAGACTATAAATACCCTCCTACGTCCACTTGGGCAGGAGGTCGGCTATCGAAGGGGCAATCGAGATCCAAGCTTTGGAGTTCAAGAACACGATCCACACGGAGATTCCTCGAAGTTTAAGCCTTGACTTATTCTTGAGAAGAGTAGATATCTTACTTTGCTAAGATATTTGCCGAAGTTCTTGTTTCCTTTGCGAAGCATCAACTAAACCCCGCCGATTCGACGATCACGCCGGTGGTCCACGGATTACGCGTCCGACGAGCAAAGTCCCACGAAAAGTGAGATCTACACTTGTAGCGCCTTTTGTTCGAAGTTTGTGAGAGAGTTATTAAATTTCTTTGTAACGAGAACCAAAAGTGTAATTTTCTCAAGTTTTACAAATGGAATCAACTTTCGACCCAAACACGATGGCGACCACGCTGGGAGCCAACGGTTCGAGCCCGAGATCGTTGTGTCGCACTTGGCGATCGGGCCGACCTCATGGTTGATGGAATAGACTACTTCTTCGATCAAGCCAAATTAAGAATATCTCCTCTTCCTCATCAAAGTCCTCCTCACCCCGCAAACATCGGAGGATCTCATCGCCTAAGAGGGAGGTTCGCTCGTTGTGATGCGAACGATTTTTGTTCGCCATGCATGCAGGCGATTTCCTCTCAACAAGATCTCAACCGATATGACGAAGAGAGCTCGCCAAAGACGACGCCAAAAGATGGCTCGCCAATTAGCCAAGGCCCCGGAGTCAACGGATGGAGTTCACTATCGCATCGAACTCACATGATCAAAGCGCCAACAAACTACGCTTCAACCCGCCAAGATTCTCCCAAGGAAGAATGGGTTCTCGCCAAAAGGACCCGATTGACAAGGAAGGAGCGCTCAAAACGCCGCACGCTTTGCTCGAAAGCACGCGCCGTTGTTCGCAAGGCGCAAGAGTCAAAATCAACCCAAAGAATCGGCTCAAAATCGCCGAGCATGGATCCCGAAGTCGACATCGAAATCTCAAGAAGCCCAACAGGGAAGATTGTGTCTGCTTCTGATCGAGACACTTTTGTGTGCCTCGCCACTAGCGAGACACTTTGATGTCTCGCTGGCGAACACTTCGTGTGTGCCTCGCCACGGCGAGACACCTTGATGTGTCTCGGCTGTTAGCGAGACACTTGTGTGTGTCTCGCCACCGGTACCTTGCTATAGCGAGACACTTACTGTGCCTCGCCAAATCGAGACACCGAATACTTAAAAGAGCTCTTGAAGGGTCTAAATCAATGCCGGTGGGGCCACTTGACTTTATCGGTGGAAGGCGTTCAGACACTTTAATGTGCGGTTACAGCTGAATCGCCCACTAGGCGTGATTCTAGGGCATTTAATCGTGCTAAAAGCGGAAAACCGTTCTGGCGGTTGGAGGGCGACAACGCCTCGCCGTCGGCGACCCATCCTGCCCTCGCAGGGCCTACCCTCGCCGATGGCGAAGCGGCTGGCGGCTGGCTGCGCAGCGCTAACTATCACCGCACTTATGACACTTGTGTTTCACGAGAGAGCACGTTCCCCAAGACTATAAATACCCTCTCGTCCACTTGGTGGGAGGTGGCTCGAAGGGCAATCAGAGATCCAAGCTTTGGAGTTCAAGAACACGATCCACACGGAGATTCCTCGAGTTTAAGCCTTGACTTATTCTTGAGAAGAGTAGATATCTTACTTTGCTAAGATATTTCGAAGTTCTTGTTTCCTTTGAAGCATCAACTAAACCCGTCGATTCGCGATGTTTTCGGTGGTCTCGGATTGCGTCCCCAACGCAGCAAAGTCCCAGCGGAGATCTACACTTGTAGCGTCTTTTGTTCGAGTTTGTGAGAGAGTTATTAAATTTCTTTGTATCGAGAACCAAAAGTGTAATTTTCTCAAGTTTTACAAATGGAATCAACTTTCGACCCAAACGATGGACACGATTGGAGCCAACGGTCGAGCCGAGATCGTTGTGTCGCGACCTTCGTGATCGGCCAACCTCATGGTTGATGGAATAGACTACTTCTTGATCAAGCCAAATTCGAAGAATATCTCTCCTCTTCCTCATCAAAGTCCTCCTCACCCCGCAAACATCGGAGGATCTCATCGCCTAAGAGGGAGGTTCGTTCTGTTGTGATGCGCAACGATTTTTGTTCGCTTGCGACAGAGGCGTTCCCTCTCAACAAGATCTCAACGATATGACGAGCGCCAAAGACGGCGTCAAAAGATGGCTCGTCAATGCCAAGCCACAGAGTCAGCGGATGGAGTTCACTATCGAGACGAACTCACATGATCAAAGCGTCAACAAACTACGGCTTCAACCCGTCGGTACTCCTCCAAGGAAGAATGGGTTCGTCAAAAGGACCCGATTGACAAGGAAGCGGCGCTCAAAAGCGCGCACGCTTTGCTCGAAACGCGTCTTTGTTGTTCGCAAAGCGCAGAGTCAAAATCAACCCACAATCGGCAAAATCGCCGAGCATGGATCCCGAGTCGACATCAAAATCAAACCAAAGAACATTGCCGGCCATGCCGATGGTTTCTCGGCGAACCGAACGCGGCGAAGATGCAAAACATCGCCACAGCGCCGAGCGGCCCGGCTGCCCTGCATGCTTGTGGCCGATCTTCCATGCCTTAGCGTAAAATGGGCTTTTCAGCCCTTTCTTCCACTTCTCCGTGAGGTATCAACCGTTGAGTCCGGAAATCCGACAACCGGTGTTTAGTCGTCTTGGTCACGAGGAAATAAAGGCAAGGTACCGGTGAAGAAAGCTTGGATTATCCAGTCGAAGAGTCTGAACAAGCTAAAATATCTCGGTCTCTAGAATTCCAATTGCATCTCGTTTGAGCATCCCACAAGGGGTCCACGTCTGGCGAAAATAAGTTGAGGCAAGTGACTTCGCAAAATCGAGAGGACCGGACCCCGTGATTCATACGAAGCAACTTCGGATGGCGAACCAGCGGCGGAAGTTGTCTCTCAAGTCAAAGAGTCGCGTCCCCAAAGAAGACGTGTCCTCCACTAAGGACAACGTTACACTTGGGGTGGAAGTGCAATTTGTAATAACCCACACCAACCATATCATCAGTCGGGGTAGCAACACCTAAAGAGGACGATCGACGAAATAGATTGTTCTTGCTCGTGTGCAAAATTGATTAAGACGTGGTTATCGATGGATGTTTCCGAGTCAACGCCACCCACAAAGAGCTTCAAGATTCAACGCTTTCCGGCCGCCAAATGTAAGATCCGGGCCACGCCAAGACGACGTCGAAGAAGAAAGAGATCATCCATCCAGCTTTGATGAATTTCCAAATGACTATCAACATGGTGAACAAAGGAAAGGACCTAAGAACGGATGCATCCCGACTTCACCCCTGGAGGAAAGGTTGATCTCGATTTCAAAGAATGTCTTCGCATAATTGCGAGCCCAACGATCGACTATAGAAGGATGCATGAGGGAGAGTCATCCGATGACCTAAGCTTCCGACATCAATTCGGGCGATAGTCATGACACAATGTCAAGTGTTGGTCGTCATCCCGCAGAGGCTTTTACCATTACTCCCGATGTCCCGGCTCAAATGTTACAAGAAGCCTTAGCCAAGCAAAGAGAAGAGCTTAAGGAAATGAGAACAGATGGAGCTAGCCATGCAGATGAGGGAGTTGCAAACCCAAACGGTTGCACAACCCGGTCCACCAACACCAATCCACCAACAAGGTGGAGCTACCCAACCGTAATGCTCATAATGTCGAAGACAACATTCGAGATTGATGAACACATTTATGCCGATCAACCTCCAAAGAAAGCCGATTTGATGCTCAAGGTGGAAATGGTCCAATTCTTCCTATTGGAAGCCATCCAAAACAAGGGAGGATGATGGCTAAAGGATGAAAGAGCTTGAAGATAAAATCAATGCTTTGATGTCCATGACAGAAGTCAAAAGGACTGTATCCCGTGTCCATATCCTAGAGAGTGGGATTCAATTCCTTACCACCAAATTCAATTTGATCAACTTCACGCCATTTGATCGAGAGGGTCACCTACACAACATCTCGATTTACTTCAAATCACATTTGGGGTGATCTCAGAAATGAGCCTTTGATGATTCGGCCATTCGTTGGAACCCTTCAGGTCGCCATTGGTATCGAAGAATCAAAGCCGAGCATTAACCGATGACATAGAAAATTTGTTCCTCAAAGAACTTCTTCGATGACGACATCAAGTCTCGATTGGAACCCTTTTGGATGAAAAGGAAGAATGGGGAGACAATTGACACTTTCGCTAAGCCGCCAATAAGGCCATAAACCGCAAAGATCCAATCACCGAGGAATTCATATTAAGGACGCAAGACAATAATCTTTCCATTGATTTGTTGGAAGTCATGGGGTCGTCCCACCAACTACATGGAAAGATCTGAAAATACGAGGAGAACAAGCGAGCGTTTCCTCCCGGAAGAAAGGCGAAAGAGGCAAAATGGCGGTGACCCCTCGAGTAAATTTTTCCTCTCGTAATAGAGGAAAGGCATCCGTGGATCGCCGTTAGTCAAACGTCGCAACAACGACCACGCCAAAAGCTTCTAAATCGAATTCCACAGACATACTCTTTCGAGAGGCGAAGAAGTTCCAATCATCTTCAAATATCTCCTTGATAACAATAAAATCAAGTTGCCTCCGATTACAAATCAAGAGGAGGTTGACAAGACCGGACCCTAAATGCATCGTGCCACGGGGAGGATCCTCCATCCTACTAAGGATTGCTTAGCTCTCAAGGCCATCATCCAAGCCTTGGTCGAAACCGGCGTCTTAACGCCGAAATAAGCTAAATGCGAAAGAACCTCCGATGAGTATGTTTGGGTCGAAAGTTGTTTCCATTTGTAAAACTAGAAAATTACACTTTTGGTTCTCGGTTACAAAGAAATTAAATAACTCTCTCTGGCTTCGAACAAAAGGCGCTACAAGTGTAGATCTCTTATTTTCGTGGGACTTTGCCTATCTGCCCGTAATCCGTGGACCACCGGCGGCGATCGTCGAATCGGCGGGGTTTAGTTGATGCTTCGAAGGAAACAAGAACTTCAGCAAATATCTTAGCAAGGTAAGATATCTACTCTTCTCAAGAATAAGTCAAAGCTTAAACTTCGAGGAATCTCCGTGTGGATCGTGTTCTTGAACTCGGAAGCTTAGATCTCGATTACCCCTTCGATAGCCGACCCACGCCCAAGTGGGCGTGGGAGGGTATTTATAGTCTTTGGGAAATGTGCCCTCTTGAAACACAAGTGTCATAAGTGCAGGATACTTGTAGTTAGCCTTGGCGACTCGGTACCTCGCGTAAGCTACCTAAGCTCGCTGGCGGCGATTAATGGCTACCTTGTAGCGAGGCGGTATGAAACTCCTGATTGGCGGCGATGTCTCCCTCCATTTGCTGTAGCGGTTTTCACGCTTTTTAGGCGCGATTAAATGCCTAGAATCACGCCTAGTGGGCATTATCTTCGCGATGTAACCGCACATTAAAGTGTCGAGCGTCTCTGCTGATAAAGTCAAGTGGGCCCCACCAGCATTGATTTAGACCCTTCAAGAGCTCGTTTAAGTATTACGGGTGTCTGCGAGGCTAGCACAAGTAATCTCGCTATAGCGAGACACATCAAATGTCTCGCTTCGTGGCGAGACACATCAAATGTCTCGCTTCGTGGCGAGACACATCAAATGTCTGGCTTCGTGGCGAGACACATCAAATGTCTCGCTTCGTGGCGAGACACATCAAATGTCTCGCTTCGTGGCGAGACACATCAAATGTCTCGCTTCGTGGCGAGACACATCAAATGTCTCGCTTCGTGGCGAGACACATCAAATGTCTCGCTTCGTGGCGAGACACAATCTTCCCTGTGTTGGGCTTCTTGAGATTTCGGCGACGTTGTCCTTCGATCTTCTCATGATTTAGTCATATTTGAGGTTCTTGGCAATTTTTGATGCCTCTGAGATACCCCTCCAAAGTTTTGAGACTCCTGCGTATTTTATCGAAGTGCGGAATACTGGATATAAGATCTTGCTTGTTCAACATTGAACTTTGTAGAAGAGGCCCATATTTTGCTTCAGTTTCTCAAACCCTGGGTGCGCGATGTCGCTATCCATATTCTGAGTTCAATAACTGTTGCATTTGTATTTGAATGGATTGAAATGTCGAAGTCGATTTTGGACTAATCATCTTCATCTTGAAGGTCACCACTTGGGTTGTAATTGAGATGCCTTGAGAATCATTCAGAGACTATTGCAGCTTGTTTGTGTTTTCTCTTGGGGCGAAAACGAACCCGTTGTGTCTTCTCTTGGGGCGAAAATAAACCCTGTTGTGTTTTCTCTTGGGGCGAAAACAAACCCGTTGTTGGAGTAGACCTCTCATTCATAAAAGGAATCGAGAGGAGATTTTTACCATGGTCCTAACTGTAGGAAGGTTTGACCAGGATAGGAATTTTGAGACAATCCTAACTGTAGGAAGGTTTGATCACTCAACCTTGAAAAGTGGACCTCTCGTTCATGGAAGGAATCGAGAGGGGATTTTGACCGTGGTCCTGACTGTAGGAAGGTTTGACCAAGCAGATATTTGAGACAATCCTAACTGTCGGAAGGTTTGATCGCTCAATCTGGAAGTGGACCTCTCGTTCATGTAGGAATCGAGAAGGGATTTTGATTATGGTCCTAGCTGTAGGAAGGTTTGACCAGCGGATATTTGAGACAATCCTAGCTGTAGGAAGGTTTGATCGCTCAATGGAAGTGGACCTCTCGTTCATGTAAGGAATCGAGAAGGGATTTTGATTATGGTCCTAAGCGTAGGAAGGTTTGACCAGCGAGATATTTGAGACAATCCTAAGCGTAGGAAGGTTTGATCGCTCAATGGAAGTGGACCTCGTTCATGTAAGGAATCGAGAGGGATTTTGACCGTGGTCTGGCTGTAGGAAGGTTTGACCAAGCGAATGTTGAGACAATCCTAGCTGTGCGGAAGGTTTGATGCTCAATCTGGAAGTGGACCTCTCGTTCATGTAGGAATCGAAGGGATTTTGATTATGGTCCTAAGCTGTAGGAAGGTTTGACCAGCGGATATTTGAGACAATCCTAAGCTGTCGGTTTGATCGCTCAATGGAAGTGGACCTCTCGTTCATGTAAGGAATGAGAAGGGATTTTGATTATGGTCGCGTAGGAAGGTTTGCGGATATTTGAGACAATCCTAAGCGTGGAAGGTTTGATCGCTCAATCTGAAGTGGACCTCGTTCATGTAAGGAATCGAGAAGGATTTTGGCCGATGGTCCTAGCGTAGGAAGGTTTGACCAAGATAGGAATTTTGAGACAATCCTAATCGCCTAAGGTTTGATCGCTCAATGTGGAGGTGGACCTCTCTCTGCTCATAAGGAATCGAGAAGGATTTTGATTATGGTCCTAATCAGGAAGGTTTGACCAAGGATATTTGAGACAATCCTAACCGCCTAAGGTTTGATCGCTCAATGTGGAGGTGGACCTCTCGCTCATGGATTATCCACCGGCTTTCTTTGCAAAATTGGGTGCATTCATTTAGAATAGTTTATACTCATATTCTTATTGGAGTAAGAAGGAGGAGATTTAACCTCTTGTACTCATCGGAGGAAAGGGGCGGTTTATACTCATATACACCTCGCGGTGCAAAGGGCGGTTTATACTATTCAGTCTGGAGGCGGTTTAACCTCTTATACTCATCGGTGAGGCAGTTTATACTCATATACAGCCGGTGTGGACGATTTATACTCGTATACAGTGGAGTATCGGAGATTTAACCTCTTATACTCATCGGAGGTAAGGGGCGGTTTATACTCATATACACAGCCGAGTGTCGGAGGGGCGGTTTATACTCGTATACAGCCGGATATCGGAGGAGCGGTTTAACCTCTTATACTCATCGGTATCTTAGCATTTAGCTTATTTAGTTAAGGCCGACGAGCTTGGATGATGGCCTTGAGAGCTAAGCAATCCTTAGTAGGATGGAGGATCCTACGTAGTACGCGCGTATTTAGGGTCAGTCTTGTCGACCTCCTCT
This sequence comes from Asparagus setaceus, assembly GCA_012295165.1. NCBI lineage: Eukaryota > Viridiplantae > Streptophyta > Magnoliopsida > Asparagales > Asparagaceae > Asparagus > Asparagus setaceus. The sequence continues at coordinate 92,358,617 of CM022701.1, forward strand.
TGATTTATAATCGGGTAACTTGATTTTGTTGTTATCAAGGAGATGTTTGAAGATGATCGAACTTCTTCGTCTACGAAAGAGTATGTCTGTGGAATTACGATTTAGAAGCTTTTGGCGATCGTGGTTGCGGCGTTTGATTATCGGCGATCCTGAGCGCCTTTCCTCTATTACGAGAGGAAAAATTTACTTGAGGGTGGCGCCTTTTAGCCTCTTTCGGCTTTCTTCCTTTTGAGGAAGCGTTACTTGTTCTCCTCGTATTTTGAGATCTTTCCATGTAGTTGGCGGGGTGACCCCATGACTTCCAACAGATCTATGGAGAGATTATTGTGGCACGTCATAATATGAATTCCTCGGTGATTGGATCTTTGCGGTTTATGGCCTTATTGCGGAAGCGGCTTAAGTGTCAATTGTCTCCCATTCTTACGCTTTTCATCCAAAGGGTTTCAATCGAGACTTCGGTGTCGTCATCGAAGAAGTTGAGGAACAAATTTTCTATGTCATCCGGCGGTTAATGCTCCGGCTTTGATTCTTGATACCGAATGACCTGAAGGGTTCCAACGAATAATAGAATCATCAAAGGCTCATTTCACGAGATCACCCCAAATGTGATTTGAAGTAAATCAGATGTTGTGTAGGTGACCCTCTCCGTCAAATGGTGAAGTTGATCAAATTGAATTCGATGGGTAAGGAATTGAATCCCACTCTCTAGGATATGGACACGGATACCAGTCCTTTTGACTTCCGGTGGACATCAAAGCATTGATTTTATCTTCAAGCTCTTTCATCCTTTCGCCATCATCCTCCCCTTGTTTTGGATCGCTTCCAATAGGAAGAATTGGACCATTTCCACCTTGAGCATCAAATGCAGCTTTCTTTGGAGGTTGATCAGCATAAATGTGTTCATCAATCTCCGAATCGCTGTCTTCGACATTATGAGCATTACGGTGGGTAGCTTCACCTTGTTGATCGGATTCAGCCGTTGATCGACCTGTTGTGCAACCGCTGGGTTTGCAACTCCTCATCTGCTGCATGGCTAGCTCCATCTCGTTCTCATTTCGCCTTAAGCTCTTCTCTTTGCTTGGCTAAGGCTTCTTGTAACATTTGAGCCGTGACATCGGAGTAATGGTAAAAGCCTCTCGATGACGACCAACACTTGACATTGTGTCATCGAAGCTATCGCCGAATTGATGTCGGAAGCTTCGCCATCGATGACTCTCCTCATGCATCCTTCTATAGTCGGCGCTGGCAGCTCGCAATTGTAACCGACATTCTTTGAGAAATCGAGATCCAACCTTTCCTCCAGAATGAAGTCGATCTGATCCGTTGCCGGTCCTTTCCTTTATTCACCATGTTGATAGTCATTTCGGAAATTCATCAAACCGATGGATGATCTCTTTCTTCTTCGATCGCCTTGACTTGCCAAATTTTCCGTCGGATGTGGAAAGCCGCTCAATATCGGCTCTTTGTGGGTGAGCTGCTCGACTCGTAACAGTGCACATCCCGATAACCACGCCTTAATCAATTTTGCACACGAGCAAGAACAATCTATTTCGCCGATCGCCCCTTTCGTGTTGCTACCCCCACCGATGATATGGTTGGTGTGGGTTATTACAAATTGCACTTCCACCCCAAGTGTAACGTTGTCCTTAATTGAGGACACGCCTTCTTTGGGGACGCCGACTCTTTGACTTGAGAGACAACTTCCGCCGCTGGCTTCGCTATCCGGTTGCTTCAGATGAATCACGAGGGTCCGGTCATCTCTCGTGATTTTTCGAGTCACTTGCCTCAACTTATTCTTCTCGGCGGACTTCGTGGACCCCTTGTGGGATGCTCAAAGCGAGATGCAATTGGAATTCTAGAGACCTGAGATATTTTAGCTTGTTCAGACTCTTCGATCGATAATCCAAGCGCTTTCTTCACCGTACCTTGCCTTTATTTCCGGTCGTGGACCAAGACGACTAAACACCGGTTGTCGGATTTCCGCACTCAACGGTTGATACCTCACCGGAGAAGTGGAAGAAAGGCGGAAAAGCCCATTTTACGCTAAGGCATGGAAGATGCCTCATTTGTTGGCGGCAGTTCGGCCTCTTCTTTGGCAGCGAGCGATTTACTGCCTACGTGTTGGCGGCGGCTGGCTGTCTCTCATTGTATGAGCGTTCGCTTTACCGGTTGAATGTTGTTGGCGAGGCGCATTCTTGAGCCGATTTTGATGTCGACTTCGGATCCATGCTTGCATTTTGAGCCGATTGCCGGGTTGATTTTGACTCTTGCGCTTTGCGAACAACAAAGACGTGCTCGAAAGCAAAGCGCACGGCGTTTTGAGCGCTGCCTTCCTTGTCAATCGGGTCCTTTTGACGAACCCATTCTTCCTTAGAATCTTGGCGGGTTTGAAGCGGTAGTTTGTTGGCGCTTTGATCATGTGAGTTCGCCTCGATAGTGAACTCCATCCGCTGACTCGTGGCCTTGGCTAATTGACGAGCCATCTTTGACGCCGCTTTGGCGAGCTCTCTTCGTCATATCAGTTGAGATCTTGTTGAGAGGGGAAATCGCCTGCCGCAGTTTAACAAAAATCGCTAAGCATCACAATGTAACGAACCTCCCTCTTAGCGATGAGATCCTCCGATGTTTGGCGGGTGAGGAGGACTTTGATGAGGAAGAGGAGAGATATTCTTCAATTTGGCTTGATCGAAGAAGTAGTCTATTCCATCAACCATGAGGTCGGCGATCGGTTGCAAGGTGCGACACAACGATCTCTGCTCGAGACCGCTGGCTCCCACCGTGGTCGCCATCGTGTTTGGGTCGAAAGTTGTTTCCATTTGTAAAACTAGAAAATTACACTTTTGGTTCTCGGTTACAAAGAAATTAAATAACTCTTCACAAACTCAACAAAGACGCTACAAGTGTAGATCTCTTGTTTTGTGGGACTTTGTCTTGGGGGCGGCGTAATCCGTGGACCACCGGCGGCGATCGTCGAATCGACGGGTTTAGTTGATGCTTCGCAAAGGAAACAAGAACTTCAAAGAAATATCTTAGCAAGGTAAGATATCTACTCTTCTCAAGAATAAGTCAAAGCTTAAACTCGAGGAATCTCCGTGTGGATCGTGTTCTTGAACTCAGAGCTTAGATCTCTGATTACCCCTTCGATGCGACCCCCAGAAGTGGGCGTGGGAGGGTATTTATAGTCTTTGGGAAGCGTGCCCTCTTGAAACACAAGTGTCATAAGTGCGGGATACTTGTAGTTAAGCCTGGCCGACTCGGTACCTAAGGCTACCCTCGCTCGCGGCGGTGTAAAGCTACCTCGCTAGCCATGGCGGTAAACACCTCATTGTGCCGGCGGTGTCGTCCCTCCAGCTGGCATGCGGTTTTCACGCTTTAGAGCGCGATTAAATGCCCTAGAATCGCGCTGGTGGTATCTTCGCGTGTAACCGCGTAGTGTCACGAGCGTCTCTGCTTGATAAAGTCAAGTGGGCCCCACCAGCATTGATTTAGACCCTTCAAGAGCTCGTTTTAAGTATTACGGGTGTCGCATTTAGCGAGGCACAAGTAAATGTCTCGCTATAGCGAGACACATCAAATCTCGCTTCGTGGCGAGACACACAATGCTGTGAACAGACACATCAATGTCTTCGTGGCGAGCACACCTGAATCTCGCTTCCGCGGCGAGACACATCAAAGTGTCTCGCTAGTGGCGAGGCACACAAAGATGTCTCGCTTAACATGGCAGACACAATCTTCCCCGTGTTGGGCTTTGAGATTTCGACGACGTTGTCCTTCGATCTTCTCATGATTTAGTCATATTTGAGGTTCTTCACAATTTTGATGCCTACAGAGTATAAGAGGTTAAAGCTGCTCCTCCAGATACTCCGGCAGTATACAGTATAAGCTGCTCCCTTTGTACTCAGGCGGTTATCTGGTATAAACTGCTCCTCCGACACTCAGAGCAGTATATGAGTATAAACCGCCCCTTTCCTCCGATAAGTACAAGAGGTTAAACCGCCTCCTTCTTACTCCAATAAGAATATGAGTATAAACTATTCTAAATGAATGCAGTCGGTTTTGCAAAGCGGGGTGGATAATCCATGAACAGAGGTTCACCTTCAATTTGGCTTGATCGAAGAAGTAGTCTATTCCATCAACCATGAGGTCGCCCGACGGGTCGCAATAACACAACCATCTCTGCTCGAGACCGCTGGCTCCCACCGTGGTCGCCATCGTGTTTGGGTCGAAAGTTGTTTCCATTTGTAAAACTAGAGAAAATTACACTTTTGTCTTCGGGCAAGAAATTAACCCACAAACCGGTCAAAGATCTACAAGTGTAGACTGCCGGACTTTGTCGCCGGATTCACCGCGATCACCGAGCAACGATCGTCGAACGACGGGTTTAGTTGATGCTAAAGGAAACAAGAACTTCAAAGAAATATCTTAGCAAGGTAAGATATCTACTCTTCTCAAGAATAAGTCAAAGCTTAAACTCGAATCTCCGCAGGATCGCGTTCCTGAACTCCCAGCTTAGATCTCTATCACCTTTCCATTAAAGCCCACTCCGCGACGGTAGGAGTGAACGTGCCTTCGAACACAAGTGTCATAAGTGCAGATACTTTCAGTTAGCGCCGTAGCCGAAATGCCGCAGCCGCCGCCAACGGGCGCAGGTAGGTCGCCGCCGCCAGGCGCGAAGGGTCGCCCGCCGATCGGCAGGTAGCAGTCGCCCTCCAGCCCGTAACGGTTTTCCCAGGCACGATTAAATGCTCCCAGAATCGTCGCGCCGGCTCAGCCGTTAAATCGCGACATTGTGCGAAATCAACGAAGCCGCCGCCGATAAAACAGCAGCATTCCCACCCCATTGATAGACCCTCCGCTTTCGTATTCCCGGTTCGCATTTAGCAGGCACAAAGCGTGTCTCGCTAGCGCAGCATCATTAAGGCGTCTCCCATTGGCGAGACACACAGCAGCCCGCTAAGCCGACACATCAAGGTGTCTCGCCGCGGGCGGGCACACACACGAGTGTTCGCCAAGGGCGACATTATCAAAGTGTCTCGCTAGTGGCGAGGCACACAAAAGTGTCTCGCGATCAGAAGTGACACAATCTTCCCCGTGTTGGGCTTTGAGATTTCGACGACGTTGTCCTTCGATCTTCTCATGATTTAGTCATATTTGAGGTTCTTCAAGAATTTTTGATGCCTACAGAGTATAAGAGGTTAAACTGCTCCTCCGATACTCCGGCTGTATATGAGTATAAACCGCCCTTTGTAATTCGGCTGTATACGAGTATAAACTGCTCCTCCGACACTCCGGCTGTATATGAGTATAAACCGCCCCTTTCCTCCGATAAGTACAAGAGGTTAAACCGCCTCCTTCTTACTCCAATAAGAATATGAGTATAAACTATTCTAAATGAATGCACCAGCTTTGCAAAGAAAGTCGGGGTGGATAATCCATGAACGAGGTTCACCTCCAAATTGGCGATCAAACCTTAGGCAGTTAGGATTGTCTCAAAATTCCTATCTGGTCAAACCTTCCTCTGATCGGGACCGGCCAAAATCACCTCTTGATTCTTTCCATGAGCGAGAGGTCCACTTCGAGTTGGCGATCAAACCTTCCTACGATTAGGATTGTCTCAAAATTCCTATCCCGGTCAAACCTTCCTCTGATCGGGACCACGGTCAAAATCCCTCTCGATTCCTTCCATGAGCAGAGGTCCACCTCAAATTGGCGATCAAACCTTCCGACAGCTTAGGATTGTCTCAAAATTCCTATCTGGTCAAACCTTCCTCTGATCGGGACCACGGTCAAAATCCCTCTCGATTCCTTCCATGAGCGAGAGGTCTACTTCAAATTGAGCAATCAAACCTTCCGACAGCTTAGGATTGTCTCAAAATTCCTATCTTGGTCAAACCTTCCTCTGATCGGGACCACGATCAAAATCCTCTCGATTCTTTCCATGAACGAGAGGTCCACTTCCAAATTGAGCGATCAAACCTTCTGACAGTTAGGATTGTCTCAAAATTCTTATCCTGGTCAAACCTTCCTACAGTTAGGACCATGATCAAAATCCCCTCTCGATTCCTTTTATGAATGAGAGGTTTACTCCAGTAACAGGGTTCGTTTTCGCCCCAAGAGAAGACACAATTCTAAACTGTCTTGGCAACTCTGAGGCTCAAGGCAGTATACTCAAAACAAATCGGTTCCATATAGAAGCTTTCCTGGAAATCTGATGTTCAGAAAACCAGATGACGCTTTTTCTCTGAATGACTCTCAAGGCATTCAATCACAACCCAAATGATGACTTTCAAGATGAAGATGATTAGTCCAAAATCGACTTCGACATTTCAACCAATTCAAATACAAATGCAACAGTTATTGAACTTCGGAGACATGAATTACGTGTCGTTGCAGGGGTTTGGCCGAAGTAAAACATGGGCCTCTTCTACAAAGTTCAGCGTTGAGCGAAGCAAAGCATCTTATCAAAGTATTCCGGACCCTCGATAAAATCTGAGAGAGTCCGAAAACTTTGGAGGGGTATCTGTAGGCATCAAAATTGTGAAGAACCTCAAATATGACTAAATCATGAGAAGATCGAAGGACAACGTCGTCGAAATCTCAAGCCAAACGGGGAAGATTGTGTCTCGCTACAAGGCGAGACACTTTTGTGTGCCTCGCCACTAGCGAGACACTTTGATGTCTCCCAGCGCAGACTCGTGGTGTCTCGCCACGAAGCGAGACACTTGATGTGTCTCGCCGGCATGGTGACTTAGGTGTGTCTCGCCACGAAGCGAGACATTTGATGTGTCTCGCTATAGCGAGATTTTACTTGTGCCTCGCCAAATGCGAGACACCCGAATACTTAAAGCGAGCTCTTGAAGGGTCTAAATCAATCTTGGTGGGGCCCACTTGACTTTATCGTATGAAGGCGTTGGACACTTTAATGTGCGGTTACGCGAAGATCGCCCACTGGCGTGATTCTAGGCATTTAATCGTGCCTAAAAGCGAGAAAACCGTTATAGCGGTGGAGGGCGACCTTTGCCTGCGCCCGATCGGCGACCCATCTTACCTGCGCGCTAGCGGCGGCCTATACCGCCGATGGCGAAGCGGCTTAGCGCGAAGCGGCTCGGCTGCCGCGCTAACTTCTAGTATCTGCGCACTTGACACTTGTGTTTTGAAGAGCGTTTCCCAAAGACTATAAATACCTCCTACGCCCACTTGGGCAGAGGTCGGCTATCGAAAGGGCAATCGAGATCCAAGCTTTGGAGTTCAAGAACACGATCCACACGGAGATTCCTCGAGTTTAAGCCTTGACTTATTCTTGAGAAGAGTAGATATCTTACTTTGCTAAGATATTTCTTTGAAGTTCTTGTTTCCTTTGCGAAGCATCAACTAAACCGTCGATTCGGCGATGTTGCTCGGTGGTCCACGGATTACGCCGTCCCGGCATTGCAAAGTCCCACGAAAACAGAGATCTACACTTGTAGCGTCTTTTGTTGAGTTTGTGAGAGAGTTATTAAATTTCTTTGTAGCGAGAACCAAAAGTGTAATTTTCTCAAGTTTTACAAATGGAATCAACTTTCGACCCAAACACATATACTACATGGACAAGCTCATCCTCCCCACTCCCACTGCATCCGTCATTCGCCTCCTCAACTCTAAACCAACCATCTGCGACCTCTGGCATCATCGCCTCGGTCATCTATCTTTATCTCGTCTTCGTACCCTTTCCACAACTGGTAAAATAGGAAACTTTTCTACTGATGCTTTATCACCCTATACTAGCTGCAAGTTGGCAAAACACTTGGCCCAACCTTTTCAAATAAATAATCAAATTGCTTCCGCTCCTTTCGACCTCATTCATACTGATATCAAGGGAACATCTCCACATCCATCTCGTGGTGACAATCATTACTACATAACATTCATTGACGATCACTCCCGTTTTACATGGATCTACCTGATGAAACATAAATCTGATACATATGACATCTATAAAAACTTTGCCATCATGATCCTCACCCAATTCTCCTCCCACGTTAAAATCCTACGCTCAGACTCGGGGGATGGGGGGGGGGAATATACATCCCGTCGCTTCACAGAATTCCTTGCCTCTCAGGGAACCCTCTCTCAATTCTCCTGCCCATATGCTCACCAATAAAAAGGTGTAGCCGAAAGGTGTCACCGACACATCCTTGAAACTACCAGATCACTTTTACTATCTGCATCTGCACCCGTTTAGTTTTGGGAAGAAGCTCTCCTTACGAGTGTTTATCTCATCAATCGCACTCCCTCCACTACTCTGAAAGGCCTCACACCCTTTCAACAGCTATACCAAAAATCACCAAACTACTCTCATCTTTAAGTCTTTAGCTGCACATGCTTTGTCCAACTCCCATCTTCAGAACGCAACAAACTCTCACCCCGATCTGTCATGTGCATATTCCTTGGATACAGTCTACATCATAAAGGCTATCGCTGCTATGATCCTCATTCTGACCGCCTCCGCATCTCTCCCCATGTCACATTTTTTGAACATCTTTCATATTACGCTTTACCCTCCCCACCTGTACCTTCACCACCGTCCACACCCACCGATCTCATCTTTCTTGAACTTGACACATTCAACTCTATAGCACCACAAATCAATCCAGAGCCAAGTCCAGAAATTAGTCCTCCCACTGAGCAAGTGGCCAGTTCTGACCTTATTCCCACTGCACTAGATCAGTCAACCTCTCCACAAACTTCAACCATACCCGAACCACTCACTACTGACATCCAACCTGAGACAAGATATCCCTCATGAGATCGCCAACCACCAGTCAAATACCGTGACCCCAACTTCACCTCCATTGCTTTCCACACAGCCACAATGATGACTTCAGATTATGTGGAACCCCATTCTTACCATGATGTAGTCAAACACCTTGAGTGGCAATAGGCAATGCAGGATGAACTTACAGCTCTACAGAAAAGTCATACATGGGATCTCACCATCTTTCCTCCGGGAAAGACCCCCATCGCCTGCAAATGGACCTACAAGGTCAAAACTAGAGCGGACGGAACCATCGAGCGTCATAAGGCTTAGCTAGTCGCTCGAGGTTTTACACAATAATATGGGATGGACTATGAGGAGATCTTCGCACCAGTTGCTAAAATGACCACTATTCGAATATTGCTCGCCGTTGCCGCTTCCCGACAATGGCCATTATATCAAATGGATATTAAAAATGCCTTTCTGCACGGCAACATCACTGAGGATATCTACATGACTCCACCACCTGGACTCCCTCACTCCAAAGGTCTCATCTGTCACCTTCGCCGAGCTCTCTATGGCCTCAAATAGGCACCCCGTGCATGGTTCGCCTGATTCACACAAGTTATGCAACCAGCTGGCTTTCTTCCAAGTGAAAATGATCTAGCAATGTTCATCTCCTCCTCTAACGGTCAATGCACCATTATCCTCCTCTATGTTGACGACATGATCATTACTGGTGACGATCCATCGATTATCAACTATATCAAATCTCACGTACAACAAGAGTTTGAAATGAAAGACCTAGGTAATCTACATTACTTCCTTGCACTGGAGATCACTCAAACACCACGTGGCTACCATCTGTCTCAACAGAAATTTACCACCGACATCATCAATCGTGCAGGCCTAAGAGATTCCAAACCAGCTCGAATGTCCCTCGAACTGAATGTCAAACTCAACGCCACCGATGGTGATCCTCTCCCTGATGCAACTAAATATCGACATCTTGTAGGAAGCTTGGTCTACCTCACTATCACTAGACCTGACATCTCTCATGCAGTTCATGTCCTCAGTCAATTTGTCTCAGCACCTCACTCACCTCATCAATCAATGCTGCTTCGTGTTCTACGCTACATTCGTGAGACACCATGCAGAGCATTATTCTTCTCAGCGTCATCATCACTCATCCTTTGTGGCTATAGTGATGCCGACTGGGCAGGTGACACTACTGATCGCAGATCTACCACTGGCTATTGTATCTTCCTACGTGACTCTCTCATATCCTGGAAATCTAAGAAACAGGATGTTGTCTCTCGCTCTAGTGCGGAATCAGAATATCGTGCCATGGCATCTACAACAACAGAGATCGTCTGGCTACGACGACTCCTTCTTGACATGGGTGTATCTCCCATAACAGCCACCCCCCTTCATTGTGACAACATGAGCGCCATCAAAATAGGCAGCAATCCCGTCTTCCACGAACGCACGAAGCACATAGAGATTGAGTGTCACTTCACTCGTCATCATCTCTGGCTAGCACAATCTCTCCCCTATGTCAATACCGACCTTCAACTAGCAGATCTATTCACCAAAGCTCACACAATATCATTTTCTCGATTGCTCGCTTCTAACACTCCTACCGCTAATAATTGAGATGATGTCGGTTTCACCTTCAATTGGTGGCCAGTGCTTAACGATAGAGAGAGGTGTTAGTTTCGAAAGTTGGGAACTGTTCAGAGGAATGACAGATAGGAGAGAGAAAGAAACAAATGTATTTTAGATATTGGTACATAATCTTAGCTCATTCGGACCAGTGGCGGACCTATGTAGGGCCAGGGGGCTTGGCGCCATCTTGAAAAATACGAAAAATTCAAGGGGCTATTGGATAATAGTTCCAGAAATCTGTAAGATCACTTTTTCTCAAAATCCCTCTCTAATGAAGGAGAATCACCAACATTAGACATGGGATCAAATGTCTTTTTTGAGGTTTTTTTTAAAGGATTGGGGATTGAGAGTTGATTTGGGTTCTCCGGACTTGGGTTCAGAGAAACTAAAGAAATGAAACACTTTTATTTTTGGGATTTTGATCCATTTTCCATCTTGTGAAGTGTATGGCTGTTTGGTGCTTTGGCATAACAATGTTTGGTGTTTTGTGGATAGAAATGAGCACCAACCACTCACGGACATTTGAAAATCTTAGGTACTTTCTTTAGGGTTATGTAGATACTAGTCCCTCAAATCTTCAATAATTTTATATTAGTCCCTCAAATCTTACGAATTGCCCATTAGTCCCTCGATATTATGGGGGCTTGCAATTTGGTCCCTCAATCTTTATTACAATGAAAATCATAGTCATATATAATAACAATGGACTCTTATCTCTACTAAAACTTACAAAACTAGAATTTAAAACCAAACCCTTATCTAATCTTACTACAATTCAAAATTAAAATAACTCTATTTTAAATGATGTAGATAGCTCAATCTAATAAAATATCCTAACTAAAATCATCAAACACCACGTGGCTACCATCTCGTCTCAACAAATTTACCACCGACATCATCAATCGTGCGGGCCTAAGAGATTCCAAACCACCAATGTCCTCGAATCAATGTCAAACTCAACGCCACCGATGGTGATCCTCTCCCGATGCAACTAAATATCGACATCTTGTAGGAAGCTTGGTCTACCTCACTATCACTAGACCCGACATCTCTCATGCGTTCATGTCCTCAATTTGTCTCAAAGACCTCACTCACCTCATCAATCAATGCTGCTTCGTGTTCTACGCTACATTCGTGAGACACCATGCAGAGCATTATTCTTCTCAGCGTCATCATCACTCATCCTTTGTGGCTATAGTGATGCCGATAGGCGGTGACACTCATCGACGCAGATCTACCACCGCTATTGTATCTTCCTACGTGACTCTCTCATATCCTGGAAATCTAAGAAACAGGATGTTGTCTCTCGCTCTAGTGCGGAATCAGAATATCGTGCCATGGCATCTACAACAACAGAGATCGTCTGGCTACGACGACTCCTTCTTGACATGGGTGTATCTCCCATAACAGCCACCCCCCTTCATTGTGACAACATGAGCGCCATCAAAATAGGCAGCAATCCCGTCTTCCACGAACGCACGAAGCACATAGAGATTGAGTGTCACTTCACTCGTCATCATCTCCTGGCTAGCACAATCTCTCTCCCCTATGTCAATACCGACCTTCAACTAGCAGATCTATTCACCAAAGCTCACACAATATCATTTTCTCTTGATTTGCTCTGTTTCTAACACTCCTTACCGCTAATAATTGGAGATGATGTCGGTTTCACCTTCAATTGGTGGCCAGTGCTTAACGATAGAGAGAGGTGTTAGTTTCGAAAGTTGGGAACTGTTCAGAGGAATGACAGATAGGAGAGAGAAAGAAACAAATGTATTTTAGATATTGGTACATAATCTTAGCTCATTCGGACCAGTGGCGGACCTATGTAGGGCCAGGGGGCTTGGCGCCATCTTGAAAAATACGAAAAATTCAAGGGGCTATTGGATAATAGTTCCAGAAATCTGTAAGATCACTTTTTCTCAAAATCCCTCTCTAATGAAGGAGAATCACCAACATTAGACATGGGATCAAATGTCTTTTTTGAGGTTTTTTTTAAAGGATTGGGGATTGAGAGTTGATTTGGGTTCTCCGGACTTGGGTTCAGAGAAACTAAAGAAATGAAACACTTTTATTTTTGGGATTTTGATCCATTTTCCATCTTGTGAAGTGTATGGCTGTTTGGTGCTTTGGCATAACAATGTTTGGTGTTTTGTGGATAGAAATGAGCACCAACCACTCACGGGACATTTGAAAATCTTAGGTACTTTCTTTAGGGTTATTTAGATACTAGTCCCTCAAATCTTCAATAATTTCATATTAGTCCCTCAAATCTTAGGAATTGCCCATTAGTCCCTCGATTTTAAGGGGCCTTGCAATTTGGTCCCTCAATCTTTTATTACAATGAAAATCATAGTCATATATAATAATAATGGACTCTTATCTCTACTAAAACTTTAAAAATACAAAACTAGAATTTAAAACCAAACCCTTATCTAATCTTACTACAATTCAAAATTAAAATAACTCTATTTTAAATGATGTAGATAGCTCAATCTAATAAAATATCCTAACTAAAATCATAAAACAATTTCAAGAAATGACGTTAAGAAGAATATCAGTGTAAGCATTGTATTCTAATTTTTTATTTTGAATGTCTTGTTATGTAATAATGTTTAGAAACTTAAAAAGATAATATTTAATTGCATTTAGATATTAAATTTTTTGACCCCTTGCCGAAATTCTTGGGTTCGCCACTGATTGGGACTATAGTGGTCATTCAGTAGGAACCAACCAATTTAGAGATGAGATGTTACGTTCTGATTTAAAGACAGATTTGGAAATGATTTTGGAGAAACATGTTTACATGCATATAATCATAATAACCATAATATTAGACAATTTACATAACTATTGTGAATTTTGTATGTTTCACCTTTATATTCAAAGCATGTATAACAAAACAGAAATAAGTATCTAGTGATACAGGTATTTAATTCAGATTCCACAATATTTCTAGCAATTAGAGCTCCTCTTAGCACGAATACAAACTAGGACAGATGTTGGTTTCGCATCCTAAGAATGAAGTATCAAGATGGCATCACCATATGGTTGTATTGCATCAGGAAACTACAAGGGTGAGGGGCATACTGCAGCATGTTCAAAACTGCATTGAAAAGCACAACAGCCGTCGCTATT